>CAVNYN010228587.1:0-27783 GCA_963692815.1 Nyctanthes arbor-tristis | reverse complement strand
ATGAACATAATTTTATAATTTTAAAACAATAAGGACTTTCAATGCGATTAATATATGGTGTGGTTAGGAAAAGATGTAGTGTCAATATAACTACCCATATTATTATTATTATAGAAAAGTAGCAGTGATTCTAGTATTTTTTTCCCACCTAAAAAGATACTGGAATATATTATTTTTTTAGTTTTTAAAATTTTTAATTTAAGTGGAAGTTATAACCACCTACTTTTCACTTTTATCCAACAATTATTGATATTTTATTTACTTTATTTTTTCCCCTCATACTTTCTATTTAAGCATATTTTTTATTTTCCACGTGAGTTTTAATATTCCCTCATGTTATTCCTTCCTTTCTTCCCATCTATTTCTGTAGCGTTTGTTCTACTGCCCACAACCAGATTTAAATGCATTATGTGTTTGAATTTTTAACTTTCAAAATATTTTCTTTCTCAGCTCGTGCATTTGATTTATATATATATATATATATATATATGTATGTCAGTATAAGTTGTAAACCCGCATTATTCCACTTTCAACGCCAATACAATTATATTATTATATTTTTTCATTTTTAAAATTTTTTAATTTAGGTAGTAGTGGTAACTGCCCTAACTGCCCACTACACCATTTTTTTCAATATGTATAACCACTTAATTTGTATAACCATCCAAGTTTATTTTCTAATTTTATCGTCTATCTCATATTTTTTTTATTATTTTTCTTTTTTGTTTATCAAAATTTGTGTTTTGGTGACAATTTTCTTTTCTTTTTTTAAATAACTATCCACTTTATACAACCACTCATATTTTTATATAAGCTCCACATGTTTTCTTATATTTTAACCGTCTATAATTTAATTTTATTGCGTATCTCAGATTTTTTTATTATTTTTCTTTTTTTGAATCTAAAAAATGCTTTTTGGTGACAATTTTTCTCTCTCTCCTTTTTATTTATTTGTTTTTGGGTATAACTTCCCACTTTGTATAACAATCCACATTCTCAAATTAGCTACATATACTTTCCTTAATTATCTTTTTGCATAACTCTTCAGACAACTATAAATGTGTATGTAGAATATTACGCTTCCATTCCGTGTTTTCTTTTCTTACCGTGCATTTATATCTCTATATCTATATATACAAATGGGAACTATTATTTCAAAATTTAATTTTGGCATTTTATCGTATATGCAAAATTCCAAAATCCCCCTTTTTCTCTAATATTTTTTTCTTTAACAAGTAGTACCCACTTTCTGCATTAGATACACACATTTTCTAGAGCAATTCTGACAAATTTTAGGTCTAATTTCATATCAGTTTCCGCACCTTTTTTGGAGCTATTCACACATTTGGTTGTTGCAACCTTTTCCCATGACTTATCAGGTTTCAAGTCCCTTTTTCCAAATAGAAATGATTGATTGGTAAACGCGGTGCTTGCAAATTGAAGATTTACCAACTTTTTTCTACACTTTTTGTATTTTTTTATTTTTTCCTTTAGTATGGCATACACATAATTGGAGAACTATTTAGTTCCATAATTTTTAATTTTTCACTTGCATTTCTATAGTTTTTTCATTTTTTATGAAAAAAGTTTCAACACTCACAACCTACTAATTTTTAACTACCCACTACTTTTTTTTTTTAAATTTTTGTTCTCACATAATTACTTAGCTTTCACAAATATTTTTGTATATTAATAACTGCATGCATTGTTAAATTGCATAATTATTGCAACATCATAAGTATTTAAATTAACTTCCTGCATGTCAAAACTGTTTTTATCATCAACGAAGTTGATAGGGCAACACCATTTAGCAGCATAATTCAAATTGTCCAATGGGAACTGTTAAAAAATGAGTCACCTAGACTTACTTAGTTAATTATCTGATTAACAATTTCAAAATGCAAATAATGTATTAATACAGCAAAGAGCACAGATAACTAACTGAAGCGCAGATAGTAATAAATCAATTCACGATTAATCTGATTAAGTATGGCAGGATATGTCTAGATCGAGTCAGAGATATAATCAGCATAAGCTAGGCAGAATAGATCTTGGTCTGTAAGACACCAAGATTGTTGACACAGAAACCGAACTGGGAAAACTGTGGACACCCTTGCCACGGGATAAACCAATCCACTAATCACAAGGTAAGTTTAGTACAGAGAAAGATTACTAAGTGCAATTGCAATAGACACAAAACAGTCAAAAGGTAAACTTATAAAAGACTCCCTCTTTACGCCTTTTGACGTGTGACAACTCATGTTGCTCCTTCTTTCTCCCGCACTCCTCCTGGAACATCCATCAAGCTCCTAGAGATCTCCTAAACTCATCTTGGGATGACTTGACCTCCTAAACTACTTGAACCTCCTGTGGATAAGTCCCTCACACATATGCGGTCGTCTACGATGTACTATGAAGGGTTGCCAAACACAAACATAATGTGCAAGAACGAGTCTTGTGGTTTTAAAGCAATGTTTGTGTTCTCTCCTTGCGGTCGAGCTTCAAAGAAGTAAAATCGTGGAATGCTTTGCTTGTATGAGAGTTGTGTTCGACTTATAAAGAGAACTTACATATATATAGGCAAGAATTCGACTCCTTGTACAAGGCAAGAATCATACTTACCATATACATGTAGTAGGAAAAGAATTAAGGAAAGTTAGAACTCTTCATTACCATAAAAACATAATTTCCTAATTCTAATTGTATTTAACATGCATAAATAAAAGACCTAGTTAAATAAGGTAATAATACTTTAACTCAAACTAGGAAACTAATAAATTGCATGGAATAGAATTCTTGTACCTTAAGACTAGGTACACAGGTCCCAACCTATGTCTTTCGACCTAAGACAAATACAACTTGCATGCTGAAAGAATATTACACATGAAAAACGTCATGCAATTATGTAATTAATATTTAAAATAATATTTGACACTTAAACAAAAATTACGAATACCAACATAAGATTTTTCGTATTAACAATCTCCCTCTTTGGTTTTTCTAATTTTTCAAAACACATACTAGCACAAAGTGTCAAAAATGTTTCCTAAGGATTTCAAAATATGTAAACAATAAACTCTCCCCCTTAATCAGTAAACTCCCCTTCAGATATATCCTCTCACCCTCAACACATAGCTACAAAATAAAACAAAGTTAAGAGAGATATATCCTGATTAGCTACCACTTCTCCCCCTTTTTGATAAAGGAGAGAATCTCAAACGAAACTTGTTTAGAAGAGGGTTTTTTCTAATCAACTGCTGTAGTTCTTGTCTTTCTTAACTGCTCCAGATTTACTTACCGCAAAGAATAGACAGACACTACTTGATCTATCAATTAAAGCTCCGGATGCATCTGGGCCAATTGCACACAAGCAAGATATATGCAATATATGAAAAAATCAATTTCAATTGAGATTATGTACTGAATATTTTCCAAAATACATGTAGAAGTTCACACCATAAAGTATTCAGTCAATAAAACAGTTCTCAAGAGAAGAGTTTTTAACGAATTTATCTTTTCTTTCTTTTGCCTTATCTTTTTATATTGTCAATCTTGACACCACTTTGCACATTATGAAGACCTAACTTATTGAGTCTTATGAGTGATGCAAAAGAAGACCAATCATCATCTAAACAACTCTTATTTAATGAATACAACTTTTAAGTCCTCGACTTCCTAGATTTTTTTCATAATTTTGAGTATTGTCTTCTGAGGGTAAAGGGAGCTACACGCACTCAAAGACTTGGTTGACTGATAGCTTTTGTCCTTACTGACTCTATCCTTTAGACATTATTAGTCGTATATAATGCCGAAGAGTGTAGATACTGACCATAGGTCTACATCAAATTTATGACACTCAATCAGTAACCTCTTATAGTGCAAAGCAGGCAAGACGTATCCCATTTATGTTTTCCAGCAGTTTATCATTTTGGAATAAGGAGAACAAATTTTGACTGATCACTTCAGGATGCGTCCTCCTCCAAGTATCTCAGTGATATCCTGCACACATAGACAGTGATTGATCAATATTTATATGAATGAAACACAAATCACACAATAATGTAAAAATAAAACTCTTCTGTTTTTTTTAATAGCCCAGACGCAAAACTATTGATGAGCTCAAGTAGTGTCAATGGTTATGGTAAGTAAACCTTTGAGTTGATACTCAATTTGAACAAATAGCAAAGTAACCATAAAATTGTTCAACTAGTTCACAAGAGAAATGATGTGATCCCGCAAAAATGTTGAACAAGCTATTCAGAGAATTTGCATTAGGCCATATGAAAATACAATAGCAAGGGGAAGAACAAGTTACTCCCTTTACTGGAAAGAAAGACGAAATTCATTCTCAAGTCATTCCTGATTTTGGTCATTTTCTGATTCAAATATCATAATCTATTTAAGTCAAACATGATGCATATTCCTCTGGTTCTGCTTTCTGCTGTAGATGTTTTAGAATCAGATTCTACCAGATATGTCTAGTTTCCTTACTCCCCTTTAGTCATGACCCAATCAGCTTTTTCTTCATAAGATAAAGCTTCTACAAATATACCAAACTCAACCCCCAAGATTAAATTGTATCAATGAAGTTAATTTGGGAGTTTCAAGGGTAAAACATTAAAGAAATTAGACATTAAAATCCAAAAACTAAAATGAATGTGATTTTTTTTTAATATGCAAGCACAAATAAAGTATAAATAAATTGAATATCATCATGTGCTAAGTCTTGTGATTAATATGGTATACAAGCTCAAAAGGAACTAACTTATTTTCATAAGTTTTCAAATCATCTTTCTTAACTCAAGCTTGTTTCCCTTTTAGATTAGCCTTGTTCTTGGACTTGTTTTCACCAATAGGAATGTGATTTTTGCTTTTATGTTGCTTATTTAAAAATCTATGGCGATCAGATTTTTCATCTCCTTTAATCCCACAATAAAAGCAAATAAGCACATAATATGAAGAATGAGTACAATGCTTCCCACGATAATTTTTAGTTATGTTCACAAAATTTGAAAATATAGACTTCACATGACAATGATGACCACAACAAGAATGATTATGAGATGAGTGGTACTTACCTGAAGTCTTATGTGTTTGTGATGTATAAGACTTTCTTTGTCTAAATTGAGTTCTTCTCATCTCAGTTTGACCTGCTTCATAAAATCTAGTTCCAGGTACTGCATGTCTTGTTGTCACATTCTAAACTCCAATGTTAAATCTACCTTTCTGGTTTTGGTTAAGTTTTCTAGTCTGTGCAGATATGTCTATTCTGTTTTTGTCGTATAGGTTCTTTTTGAAAGTTTTCCCCTAATGCTTTCACAAAAATTGTCTGTTGAGATAGTTTTGCCTTTTTCTTTATATCCTAATCCAGATTTGTCTCCTGAAGGTCTTCTATAACTGAGAACTTCATTTAGTCTTGCAGCTCTATTGGTAAGTTCTTTGACTCTTTCCTTTGAATTATTCACTTCCATCTTTATCATCTCTCAGAGTTAGGGCAATAGCTTCAAGAGTTACAATTTTCTCCTGTTCAGCTGTCAATTTTTTCTTCATAGCAGTACAGTCTGAACAACCACCAACATATCCTTCAGATTCCAAATTTTGAGAAGCTGACTGAGTTGAGCAGAATGTATCTGGATCATCTGTTGAATGGACGCTTCCTACAACAAGGTTGCTGGCAGAGTTATATCCTAGTTGAATCCGAGCAGTTAACGTAATTCCCTGATTATCTGAGGTATAATCATCAGTTTCAGATATGTCCTCATCGTCCTCATATAACTTAAATCTTTCGTCCGATTGAGATTCAGATGTGTCCTGCTTGCTTATGTTGAATACATCATCCAGTTTGTTTTTGTCTGAGCAGGATACGTCAGTTCTTCTACTGGTTGAGTAGATTTTGCAGTGAAACATTTCAAAGGGTTATTTCTTTTATGAATAGAAGTAGTTAAACTCATTACCCGATTTCTAGAAATATTCGAGCCAGACATATCCTCTTCATCTTCATTGGAGAAAATTTTCTTGGAACGTTTCTTTTGAGATTTCTTTCTGGTGTTAGAACATTCATAAGAAATATGGCCAAATTCTTCACATTCACTGCATCGGAATAGGTTGGCAGATTGACTTTTGAGATTCTTTTTGCTTTTCCTCATTTTCAAGAACTTCTTAAATTGTTTTAAAGGAAGGTCGTCTTCTTTATCAATGTCATTACTCTTTAAATCATCTTCAAATTTTCGTACATTGAATGAATTTTCCACCTCTTTGTCCTTTTTCCTCTTAATGAGATTTAGCTCATATGTCATAAGTGAGCCAACTAATTCTTCAATTTTGATACTTTCTACATCATTGCTTTCTTCAATTGCTGTGATTTTGATATGGAATTTCTTTGGCAAGGATCTAAGTATTTTTTTAACAATTTTCTTGTCAGAGCACTTCTTTCCAAGTGCATGTGCAGTATTTGTGATCTCACTTAGTCTTCCATAAAAGTCTTTGAACTCTTCATCATCATGCATTAGTAATTTTTCAAACTATGGAGCACGCATCTAAAGTTTTGAAGATTTGACAGAATTTGTTCCTTCATTAGAAATTTGCAATATGTCTCATGCCTCTTTAGCCGTTGTACAAGAAGAAATCAACCGGCATTGGTTTGTATCAACAAAAGAAAATATTACATTTAAAGCTTTTGAATTCCACCCAAAATTAGTTAATTCAGTTTTATTAAATGTATCTCTGGGTTTAGCAACAACAATACCTTCTTGATTTATAGTGGGTGCAGTGTAACCTTTTAAAACAGATAGCCATGCATGTTCATTAATAGACTGAATATATATATCCATCATAATCTTTCAGAATGCATAATTTGAGCTGTGAAGTATAGGAGGAAGAAAAGATGCACTAACTAAAGTACCATCCATATCTAGGTAACCGGATCTCTCTAATACTTAAGTGAACCCGCTCTGATACAAATTGTTGAAAAAAGAGTCACCTAGACTTAGTTAATTATCTGATTAACAATTTCACAATGTAAATACTATATTAATACAGTAAAGAACACAGATAATTAACTGAAGCACAGATAGTAATAAATCAATTAACAATTAGTCTGATTAAGTATGGCAGGATATATCTAGTTCGAGTCAGAGATACAATCAGCATAAGCTAGGTAGGATAGATCCTGGTCCACTATGACCCAAACAGCGTCATACTCGCCTTTTGATCTTGGAAGTCCTACCACGAAATCTATAGAAATTTTCTCCCATTTCCATTTTGGTATTTCTAGTAAATTTAGCAGCCCTGATGGTCTCTGATGCTCAGCTTTCACTTTTTGACATACTATACACTTAGCCACAAATTTGGCGATACTTCCTTTCATATTCTTCCACCAGAAAGTATCGCTTGAATCTCTATACACTTTGGTCCCTCCAGAGTGTGCCACATAAGGGGTGGAATGAGCTTCAGTTAAAATCTCATTCCGGTTTTCTTCACTCTTTAGCACGCAGAGGCGTCCTCTAAACATAAGCGCTCCCCATTAGCGGTAATTTCAAATCCAACTCTGTTGTTCGTCCCAACTCTACTTAAGTTCTCAAACTCATATATCAAATGTGATTTTCAATAAAAAAGACAGAAAATTCAATCTGATTAAAAAGTCAAATATAAAAAAGTTATACTTAATTAAAAAGTTATAAATAGAAAAAGTCACATTCAATTATAATCACATCTTATAAAAAAGACACATAAAAAAAATACATATTTGATTAAAAAATCATGTATAGAAAAAGTCAAAATAAAAAATCACATATAACTAATAAATTCAAATATAGAAAAATCACATTTAATTAAAAAGTTTATATAAAAAATATAGAAGAGCACAAATTTAATTTAATTAAAAAGTCATGTATATTATTTAAAAAATAAAAAGTCATATATTGAGAAATAAAGAAGCAAATGTGATACTATAATTAAATATCAACAGAAATGTGACTTTCAAAATTGTACTCATCTATATTATTATCTATATATAAGAAAAGGATAAGTGATTCGAGTATCTTTTTCCCGCCTAAACATATACTGGAATCTCTTATATATATTTTTTATTTTTTTTAGTTTTTAAACCTTTTAATTTAAATAGTAGTTGTAACCACCCACTTTTCACGTTTATCCAACAATTGTAGATATTTTATTTATTTTGTTTTTTCTCATATTTTCTATTTAAGAATATTTTTTATTTTCCATGTGACTTTTAATATTCCCTCTCATGTTATTCCTTTTTGCCTACCCACTTTTCACATTTATCCAACAATTGTAGATATTTTATTTACTTTGTTTTTATCTTATTTTCTATTTAAGAATTTTTTTTTATTTTCCATGTGAGTTTTAATATTCCCCCACGTTATTCCTTATTTCCTTTCCATGTAGTTCTGCTACCCACAACCAGATTTAAAGGCGTTGTCCTACTGCCGACAAGCAGATTTAAATGTATTGTGTATTTGAATTTATAACTTCCAAAACATTTCCTTTCTCGGTTCGTGCGTTTTCATTTATATATATATGTCAGTGTAAGTTGTAAACCCCCATTATTCCACTTTTAAATGCCAATTCAATTATGTTATTATTTTTTTCATTTTTAAAATTTTTTAATTTGGTTAGTAGTGTAACTACCCACTACTCACATTTACCCAACGGTTATAATAAATAATAATTATAGTGTCAATATAATTACCTTATTAAATACTAATAATGATATATATTTCTTGAATACGATAACTAATTGATATATGACATTTATAGCAACAACATATATATAGCAGTACCACTTAGTAGCATAATTCAAATTGCCCAATGGGAATAATATATTGATATAAATTTAAAAATATATAATAAGAAAATAGGTTAAACCACCAAATTTTGTATATTATCTTTTTTTTTTTTTAGAACCCCCAAGTTTCATCGTAGAAGTTCCAAGCTTTTGATCAAGATGGGATCAAGAAACAATTATGGAATGATATGTGTTTGAGTAATTTCTCTTCTTAAAGTTTTATTGGCCGGAACCTCTTTAGTGTTGCAAAATGATACAATTTTTCTACAAATTATTTTTTATTTTATTTTTGTAAGAAATATATAACTCATGATAATATATGAACAAGGACCGATACAATATTTTTTGAATCAGTTGGAGTCTTATACCTTGCATCGTTAAGTACGATCTATATTTTTGTGTTTACGGTAGGCTTGAATCAACATTGGAGAATTACTGTTCTTGGTCTGGTACTGTAGCTGAGTGAGGTGGGAGAAATGGGTAGAAAATTTTCCTTTTATACGAAAATAGATATTTTTTATATACTAAATAATAACAATTCACTTTGTAAAAGTAGAAATATAACACGGTTAATATAAAAATTTAGCGAATTCAGCATAAAGTCTGCAAAAAATAACATAGCGAAAATAACATAGCAAAAATATGATTCACTTGAAATACACAAATTTACTATATAGTGCAAAAACGCTTAATCAGTTAAAATTATTATATGACGATGACGTGGCTATATCTTATTATTGAAATAATTTATTACCCTATCATTATTTCTTTAATCATTTATTATTTCTCGTGCATCACACGGGAGATAGACTAGTTATTATAGAAAAGTAACAGTGATTCTACTATCTTTTTCCCACCTAAAAGATCTTGGAATCTATTATTTTTTTATTTTTTTAGTTTTTAAAATTTTTAATTTAAGTGGTAGTTATAACCACCCACTTTTCACCTTTATCCAACAATTATTGATATTTTATTTACTTTATTTTTTTCCCTCATACTTTCTATTTAAGAAAATTTTTTATTTTCCACGTAAGTTTTAATGTTCGCCCATGTTATTCGTTCATTTCTCCCCACATATTTCTGCAACATTTGTTCTACTGCCCACAACAAGATTTAAATGCATTATGTGTTTAAATTTTTAACTTTCAAAACATTTCCTTTCTCGGCTCGTGCGTTTTCATTTATATATATATATATATGTCAGTATAAGTTGTAAACCCGCATTATTCCACTTTCAACGCCAATACAATTATATTATTATATTTTTTTCATTTTTAAAATTTTTTAATTTAGGTAGTAGTGGTAACTGCCTACTACTTCATTTTTTAAATATGAATAACCACTTAATTTGCATAATCATCCAAGTTTATTTTCTAATTTTATCGTCTATCTCATATATTTTTTTATTATTTTTCTTTTTTGTTTATCAAAATTTGTGTTTTTGTGACAATTTTCTTTTCTTTTCTTTTTTTAAATAACTACCCACTTTATACAACCACTCATATTTTTATATAAGCTGCACATGTTTTGTTATATTTTAACCGTCTATATTTTAATTTTATTGTGTAGCTCAAATTTTTTTATTATTTTTCTTTTTTTGAATCTAAAAAATGCTTTTTGGCGACAATTTTTCTCTCTCCTTTTTATTTATTTATTTATTTTTGGGTATCACTTTCCACTTTGTATAACTATCCACATTCTCAAATAAGCTACATATACTTTCCATAATTAAGTTTTTGCATAACTCTTCAGACAACTATAAATGTGTATGTAGAACATTACGCTTCCATTCTGTGTTTTCTTTTCTTACCGTGCATTTATATCTATATATCTGTATATACAAATTTAAATTTTGGCATTTTATCGCATATGCAAAATTCCAAAATTCCTCTTTTTCTCTAATTTTTTTCTTTTACAAGTAGTACCCACTTTTTTTTATTAGCTACACACCTTTTCTAGAGCAATTTATTTGTTAGATCTAATTACAGATTAGTTTCCGCACCTTTTTGGGAGCTATTTACACACTTGGTTGTTGCAACCTTCTCCCATGACTTGTCAAGTTTCAAGTCCCTTTTTCCAAATAGAAATGATCGATTTGTAAACGCGATGCTTGCAAATTGAAGATGTACCAACTTTTTTTACACTTTTTGTATTTTTTTAATTTTTTCCCGTAGTATTGCATTCACATAATTGGAGAACTATTTACTTCCATATTTTTTAATTTTTCACTTGCTTTTCTATAGTTTTTTTTTTTTTTCATTTTTTATGAAAAAGGTTTCAACACTCACAATCTACTAATTTTTAACTACCCACTATTTTTTTTTTTATTTTTGTTCTCACATAATTGCTTAGCTTCCACAAATATTTTTGTATAATAATAACTGCATGCAATGTTTTTTTTTTTAAATAACTGCATGCATTGTTAAATTGCATAATTATTGCAACTTCATAAGTATTTAAATTAACTTCTTGCGTGTCAAAACTGTTTTTATCATCAATGAAGCTAATAGGGCAATACCACTTAGCAGCATAATTCAAATTGTCCAATGGGAACTGTTGAAAAATCAGTCACATAGACTTACTTAGTTAATTTCCTAATTAACAATTTCACAATGCAAATACTGTATTAATACAGCAAAGAGCACAGATAGTAATAAATCAAGTCACGATTAATCTGATTAAGTATTACAGGATATATCTAGATCGAGTCAAAGATATAATCAACATAAGCCAGATAGGACAGATCCTGGTCCATAAGACGTGAACAGTAATGCGTAATCTAGTTAAAAAAAGTAAACACAGAATCAACACCAGGATTGTTGACGCAAAAACCCAACTGGAAAAATTGCTTGCTTCCTTGCCACGGGACAAACCAATCCGCTAATCACAAGGTAAGTTTAGTACAGAGAAAGATTACTAAGTGCTATCGCAATAGACACAAAACATTCAAAAGGTAAACTTATAAAAGACTCCCTTTTTACGCCTTTTGACGTGTGACAACTCTCGTTGCTCCTTCTTTCTCCCGCGCTCCTTCTGGAATGTCCATCAAGCTCCTAGAGATTTCCCAAACACATCTTGGGATGACTTGACCTCTTAAACTACTTGAACCTTCTGTGGATAAGTCCCTCGCACATATGCGATCGCCTACCGTGCACTATGAAGGGTTACCAAACACAAACACAATAAGAAATTGCGTAGAACAATGTGCAAGAATGAGTCTTGTGGTTTTAAGGCAGTGTTTGTGTTCTCTCCTTGCGGTCGAGCTTCAAAGAAGTAAAATCGTAGAATGCTTTGCTTGTATGAGAGTTGTGTTCGACCTACAAAGAGAACTTACATATATAGGCAAGAATTCGACTCCTTGTACAAGACAAGAATCATACTTACCATATACATGTAGTAGGAAAAGAATAAAGGAAAGTTAGAACTCTTCATTACCATAAACACATACTTTCCTAATTCTAATTGGACTTAACATGCATAAATAAAAGACCTAGTTAAATAAGGTAATAATAATTTAACGCAAACTAGGAAACTAATAAATTACATGGAATAGAATTCTTGTACCTTAAGATTAGATACACACGCCAACCTATGTCTTTCGGCCCAAGACAACTAAAATTTGCATGCTAAAAGAATATTACATGTGAAAATCATCATGCAATTATGTAATTAATATTTAAATAATATTTGACACTTAAAACAAAAATTAGAAATACCAACTTAAGATTTTTCATATTAACAGAAACAACATGTTGATATAAGTTTTAAAAAATACAATAATAATATAGGTTAAATCACCAAGCTTTGTATATTACCTTTTTGTTTTCATTTTTAGAACCACCAAGCTCCATCGTGAAGTTCCAAACCATTGATCAAGATGGGATCAAGAAACAATTGTGGAATGATATGTGTTTGAGTCATTTGCTTTTCCTAAAGTTTTCTTGGCCGGAATCTCTCTAATGTTGCAAAACGATACAATTTTTCTACACATTATTTTATTTTATTTTTGTAAGAAATCTGTAACTCACGATAACCGTAGGAATAAGGATCAATACAATGTCTTTTGAATCAGTTGGAGTCTTACTTCTTGCATCGTTGAACACGATCTTGCTTTTGTGTTCACGGTAGGTTTGAAACGACACTAGAGAATGGTTGTTTTTGTCTAGCACTATGGCTAAGTGGGGTGGGGAAATGGGTAGAAATTTTTCCTTTTATACGAAAACAGATATCTTTTTAAGTAATAAATAATAACTAATTCACTTTGTAAAAGTAGAAATATAACACGATTAATATAAAGATTTAGCAAATTCAGTATAAAGTTTACAAGAAATAACACAGCAAAAATATGATTCTCTTGAAATATACAATTTTGTTGTATAGTGTAAGCACACCTAATCACGAAAAATTATTACATGACGATGACATATCTATCTCTAATTACTAGAACAATTTATTACCCATCATTATTTCTTTAATCACTCATTGATGCACGAGAGATAGACTAGTTTTAAGAAATAGCCTAGCTAATAAGTTAAAAATAAACTGGGAGCCACAAAAAAAATTGAGGAGATACTGAAACTTGGTATGGGTTCAGATGGAGGAGGGAGAGAGAGGACAATGAAAAGGCAAGGAAAATTGTAAAATGACCGTAATTTCACAGTTCTTCTATTGTGTCCATTAGACACCATTTTATAGAGTCCAATATATAAGTGGCAAGTGTCCATTGAACATATTGGGGGGAATGGAGTCATCATCTTCCAATGTGTCTAATGGACACCTTAGATACTCTATATAAATAAATAAATATATATATATATATATATATATTAAAGCAAATTAGTCTGTGGTAGCTTTGTACAGCAGTTTTCCCTCCAAAACTGTGAAAAATGAGGACTTTATAGTATTTTGTTTTATGTTTGGTAATAGGTGCGGTTACATTGACCAATTTTAATTCTCGAGTTATTTATTTCTCTATTTTTTCAATTAACTAAAAATTATGATCCTTATATATTCTTATCTTACAATATTTTGATTAATATTTTGCTAGATGTATCTTATCTTTTTAAATATTTTGCTGGATTAATCTATATATTTAAAGTCTTTTTATTTTTTAATTTAAAATTTTTTTAATATATATCTTGTCTAGAAAATATTTCTTAATTTTGTGTTAGACTATTTACTTTTTAGCTGATACATTAATTTTTAACTATTTTTTATATACTTCTAAATCGAGTTGTTATTACATTATTATTATTTTTTGTACATGACATTACTTTTTTTGTATATAATAAATATGATTTAATTAACGTTTCATAGTTTATAAAATTCCCGTCACAATATAGTAACAGAGAAAAATAAATGTTTAATTTTTTGAGGTGTAAGAATGACAAGTGGTAGTTTGGGACCGGGTATGCTACGCCCATTAACGTACCCGTCAAAATTTTTTTTCCATCCCCAGTTAAATTGGGGACTTGTCGGGTTGTAATTCATATTACACATTTATTAGCCAATTTAAATATATTTATATATTTTTATTTTCAATTTTTGTTTAATGAATAGAATACTAAACATTAAAATAACACTAAAATTCTAACCATGAGTTTTTACAAGAAATTTATGACTCAAGTCCACCAAATAGGATGTGGTTACAAAATTGAATCAGCCAGTGAGGGATTTCTCACTACTTATATATGGTTGCGAAATTTCATTTAGTGACGGAGCGGGTCTAGGCCATCAACATTGAGGAAAAGAACAATTATCTTCTTTTAACTATATCTAATAGAGTTTATTTATTTTATTCGAAATGAGTCTTCTAATTGTATCTAATTTAGTTTCAGAGGCCAAGAAGAAGGTGGAGGTTGTGTGTCTATGACTAACGACATTGAGATCACTCACTTAAGAGTTAAGAAAAAAAGTGTGGGAATAAATTAACAAAATATATATAGCTGTACATGGGAGTGAATTTGGCAAGTTATCTTCTTATATTCATTTTTCTTATTCTATCTATTTGATTTCTTTAATTTTTTTTTATTGACTTCAAAGTAAAATTTATTAGGTAACATGACCTAATAAAATTTAACCGTTCAAAAAAAATTTTCACATTACTTTTTAAAAATAATTTGTTACATAATCTTCCCGTGCAACGCACGGGTGAGAATCTAGTGTATTGTAATTTCACAGCAACAAATTGTCTAATCATGTTTTGCTGTAAATTTTAATAAGTTCAACAAAGCATAGTGTTTTACCTAATTAATCCATAATATAAAGTTATTAATTTCCCCAATCCCACGTCTGGTCATTAAGTTTGAATGCAATCCTTGTTTAATCGATGTTTAAACTAAACCATCCTTCCTTGTGTTCCATTCTTCTGTATGAATAGAAGCCAGGCCCTGGGCTCCCACGCAACATTATATATCTGCAAAGAGTTGTATAATTAGTTAGGCAAACTCTATCAAGGGTGTTGAACATATATGTGCTACCTACATATACTTGTAATGATATTTATTAAAAAATAAAAATAATAATAAAATAAAATATTTTAAAGACACAGTTAAAATATAACCAAGGGCGGATCTAAAGTGAAACCAGTGCCCCTCAGCCAAAAATATTTCAAGAAGTATATCAAAATTAAATAAGGGCCACACCTGATTAATGTTATAACTGTTATTTTTATCGTCGTTATAATACGACCACATTACTTGGAAAGCCTAATTAATCAATTTTGCAGGTTTGATTTTCTACATTATCTTAATAATAGATGAAAAATTTTATTTTACCCACGCATGCATATTATTATGCATGCGCGCAATATCTATGTTAGTACTAAAATTCTTGCACCTGGGCATTCTTAATGTTTTGTAAAGTGTCAATCATTATTTTAATGTGTCACAATTTGTTGCATGACATATATTCAAGTGTGATTTAATTATTAGCATGCAAATTTAGTTGACTTAAGCCAAAAGATAAGTTGTGGCGTGTGTACTTGTCTTAAGGTACAAGAACTCGATATACATGCAAGGTCTTAATATTTCCTAGTTAATTTAGTATTATCATGTTTAACTAGAAGTCTTATTTATGCGCATGTAGAGTTCAACCAGAATTAGGTAAGTTTGAATTTATGGAATATTGCATATCTAACTTTCCTTAATCCGTTTTCTACTTCATGTATATGGTAAGTTGGATTCTTGACTTACACAATAAATCGAACTCTTGCCTATATATGTATTATATCTTTGTAGGTCGAGTGTGCGAGCAAGAGCCGAGTTGAAAGCAAGAAATTAATCTGTGCATTATTTTAAAGTGCTCGACTGCAAAAGAAAAAATACAAACACTGCCTTATACCATGAGACTTTGTCTTGCAATCCGAACTTCATGTTCACAACGTGTTTGTGTTTGGCAAACCCTTCGAGTATGTAGTAGGCGACTATATTGGTGTAAGGGACATATCCACCGAGGTACAAGTAGTTTAGGAGGTCAAGTCATCTCAAAATGAGTTTGGGAGATCTCTAGGAGCTTGATGGACGTTCCGTTAGGCACGCGGGAGAAAGAAAGAGCAATGGGAGTTGTCTCGTATCAAAAGGCGTAAAGAGGGAGTCTTTTATAAGTTTACCTTTTGATTATTTATTGTCTATTGTGATAGCACATTTCTATTCTTTCTTTGTACTAAACTCACCTCTTAATTAGTGGATTTGTTTGTCCCGTGGCAAGGGTGCTCGCAGTTTTTCCCAGTTGGGTTTCTGCGTAATTATTTTGGTATTATTTATTTCCGCATTCATAGCCGAGCTAGACACGTGTAGACCGCGTTACAATTTACACCAGTAAACGTATCTAGGCATGATACATTTTGACTAGAGTCTAAATAACCACGAATTTACAATCTATACTACATGAAAGTAATTTGCATTTCAATCAAGAACATAATTTGCAAACTAGTCACAATTATCACCAACACCACCTTCGGTTCCAACATGAATTAGATAACCAAATTATAATGTAGAAATAAGTTCAGGTTCCAACATGAATTACATAACCAAATTATAACACACAAGTTCATGGTTGACATGAGAACAAAACTACGATGTTGTCTGAATTTAATTAATCATCACCTGAAGTTGAGTACATATATATTTCATGGCGTGATTTTTTTTGGAACAAGAAAATCTCGAGTAAAATAAGTGGTCTTGATCATACTGATAAGGGAAGGAAGTTGGAGGAAAGTATACAAGATGACAGGTACACAAGCAAAGGCAATTATTGGTATGAGCATCAAGCTAGTTTTGGGAGCAGATACAAGAAACAATGTACAACTGAAGGCAACCATTAAGCATATTATGGAGAAGAAGAGGGAAATTAGGCCAATTATGACTCTGTTGGGCAAGGAATAGAGAAAATCATCAACTGCAAAGTGAGAAGTGAAAATGGATAAGAAGGAGAGAAGACACGTTATAGATGCGAAGAGTGCAAGAGCATCTGATATGAGAAACACTAGGAAGGATTTCCGGTTTAAGAAAATGGGAACACCATCACTGTTGTTACCTCCAGGAACTGTGATTGCAGCTGCAAATGCCACCGTGGCAATAATCGATGATGCTACCGAGCATGCAGTTGCCATGCCTGTCATCCATTGTATTTCCTTTGAAGCCAAATCAGCGTGGTCTCGATAGAAGATCATGAGTGGAGTCTTCCCTTCCTTATTCTTTCCCTTAATTACTCTAAGGGTTACAAGTTTCTCCAATTCCTGCATCAAATCAAACAGGAAATTAATTAAACTGGCCACTAAAAATTAATGACTGCATTTAATTCTGGGTGAAGTTAAGAAATATTGTAATTAATTAACGTTGAGTAATTAAAAGTTGAAAATTGAAGTTAATCCATGTATGCATGTATGTATGTTCTCCGATGTACCGCTACTTTGTTGGATATATGTAGTAGTAATAATAATAATAATAATAATAATAATAATAATAATAATAATAATAATAATAATAATAATAATAATTACCTTAAACCACCTGAGTTCATTTTGCATTTGAAGAAAAGTTCGAGGATTAAGATCAAGTCGGTCTTGACGGGCATTGTATCCTGCCAAATGCAATATATTGTTTTCTTCACGATCACAAGTAGACAAGAACGTCTTATACTGTTCAAGATTCTTTTGACATGCTGTCTTGAAAATGTTCTTGTGACGGTACATGACCGCTATATGAAATACCGAATGCTCCTCATCATCGGTAAATGTTACAGCATTTGGATAAGAATGCAGTATCTCAGTAATAATCTCTTCTATTCCATTCCGTGCAGCTAAAAGGAATGGCTCCTTAAATGTTGAACGGGCTTTGGCATCATTCAATATATGAATTCTTGAGCATAGGAATTTGAGGAGGTCGAGAGCTTTATTATGCATAATTCTTCTCTCCAAAAAGCGTTCTATAGTGGTCTGTTGATCCTGAGAATCCTCAGGTTTTTTACGTGTCACCGTCGACCGACGTCTCAAGAATAACAATAAGCATACTGTAAAAGAAATATATTTTGTGAGAACTAATTTGAGGTTAAATTTCAAATACTCTGTAAGCTAGTTTGGTTGATGAGAAATGAAACATTTAGACATAGCGGGTCAATTAATCAATTAATTGAATCCCCCATCAAAAATTTCATTATGCAATTACAAAGGCAGCTTATTTTGTCTTTATTTTCCATGTGATATGCAACCATTTGTTATAAAACAAGTTCCTGTATAAATAACAAATTGTGGCATGCTGCATGGGTATGAGGACACAATAAGTTGCCCTCATAATTGCATAATACTATACAATAAGGACGTATGCAAGTACTTTCCTGCTTTTAATGACAATTTCCCTCCATAAAGTGCTCCGAAAGCTGGACCAAAACCTACGATTTAAAAAGCAACAATAAATTAATAAAATGGGAAGACAACCAAAATTTTAGTGCAATTTTTCTCCTGCTGCAAGATACTGAATATCATAATCAGGTTGAATTATATACATTGGTAGACTAAATTATAGTAGCTTCACAAAAATCTTATTTTATGGACATTAATTATATTAATTTGACTTCTAGTCAAGAATTATGTTCACAAGAATTAATACTTATCAAGCATAACAATCTTTAATATATTATCTTGCAAGTAAAAATAGAATAGGTTAATCCAATCTTTTTCGTTGCTTAATGGCAAGATTATGGTTTTTATTTGATTTTAAAATTCGAAAAACGAGTATGGAACTATCTTGACATTGGCAAAGCTTTTTATGATTACTTCACTGACCTCTTCACTAGTTCTTGCTGAACTGAGAAGCAATTAGCTTATGGGTTTTGACTTATGGTTAACTTTAACTTTTATTGTTTCAATAATAAGAAACTAAATCATCTTTTGATACTAACGATTATCTTTCTATTTTCCAAAAAAAAAAAAAAAATCTTTCTCGAGCTACCATAGTTAATTCTTGTAACATTATTTAATAATTTAACTCTTAAGAGAAAAAGATAGAGATCAAGACAAAAAAAGATGATGAGAAATCATGACGATCTCAATCAAGAGCTCCATTATTCATATCAATCAAAAGAAAACATTATCTCGGAGCTTTCAATTACGTTAATGGTTGGAGGAATTGAAGAAACTCATCTTCGTTTGGAAATGTCAATATTTTGAAGCATATCAATTTCTTGAAAAAAGAATGTTGTCCTAGGAAAAAAATCACTATATAAGAGTAAAAGATGCGCAAGAGTTTACGAAAATGTCAAGGCTAAGTCTCATACTTTATTAAGGTATAAACACTCCCACTACTTAGCAATTGAAATATCTTAAGACTAAATATTTGGCTCACGTAAAAATATGTGAACATTTTTTTTCAATCATGCTTTTAGAATCTTTGCGTATTTTTCAAAAAATCTTTGCGTATTTTTCAAAATTGAAAATGTAGAGTGTCGGACTGAACGACCAATTAGTGGTAAATTGGTTTCTGAAAATAGTTTGATTGCGCGTAAAAGGAAAAACCCGTATACAAATTAAACCGGTTAAGGCAACCGGTCAACAGCCAAAGGTCAACTAATCCAGCATTCGTAGCTGACACTGGTCAGCGGTCCAACGGCTAGTTTTTGTATCTAATGACTAGTTGGCTGTCGGTCGCTCCAACCACCTGTTAATCAATCACCGGCTAGTTTTTGTTTCTTACTCTATAAATACATTTTTTTCTTGTGCATTCAATAGATACAACTTTCCAGACATTTACTTGAGCTTTCTATATATTGATGAAATTCATTATCTTGACTTGGTTTTGGTTTATTAGAAGTATTTCATTGATCCAATCTGCATTTTATCTTTTATGAAAGTTTATAGTTCAAGTTCAATCACAGACATTTTGTTCCTATCTTCTATTTTTCACTACAAGAGGTTTTCTTAACTGACACTTGTATTGAAGACTTGAAGTGTTGATCTCTCTTTATGCTTAATTTGTACTATTTGTTAAGAGAGATCATAGATTGGAAATTTTTTATATATTGATCCAAACTTATCTTCATCATTCTTAACGGTTCCATCTTGAACTTGGTTTGAAAAGTTAATCACTCTTGTATCAAACTTGCTGTTATCATTTAACTAGAGAGATTAACTAGTGGAGTACTCCAATCATATTTTTCATCATCATTTTTATCAAAGCATTCACATTTAATATCTTTAACTACAACAGGACTCAAAGATTTGTAACAGGAGAAAGTCATGAAACAATCAGTGGATGGAAGTAACTCCTTTTTTTTCAAAAGGGCAAAGGAAGTCCTCATCAAAACTATGTTACAGACTATCCCAGTGATATATAAGGCTGTTGTTTACCGAAAAAGTTATATTTAACCTTTTCTTAACAATTAGAAATATATTTCAGATAACATTTTCTTAAGTAAAATATTTTGTATAGACTAGAAATTTTAGTTAACATTTTCTTATAAATAACTAGTTAGCATTTTAGTTAACATTTTCATAAATAACTAATTATCAAAAAATAAAAATATAATTAGGATCCCTATGTCTCAAAAGCAGGATTGTCTCTAAATAAAAAAAATAAAAAAAAAATGTCAAAGTCAACTACCTGTTCCCATGAATATAAAGATTTATTTATTTATTTATTTATTTAAGCATTAAGAATGTCCTCAATGAATATGGTAAATTTAGTTAGCCAAATATAAGCAAGAAAATGAAATTAGAGTGTTTGGTTACCAAATATTTTCCATAGAAAAACGGGTTTTTCCACTTAAATTCCTACTTTAATGGTGTTTGAAAGACATTTTTTTCACAGAAAATACTATCTATGTCATGTAAAGATAGGATGATACGTATTTTCACAAGAAATAAGGATTAGTAGATTATGTGATTGGAATATTTAATTTTACCTTATTTTTTCACATATACCCTTATATCTTAATAATTATTTGAAATACTTTCAATGTATAAGTAGCGTGAATAACAATAATTAATTAGGGACACATATGGAAATAAAACTTTAAATACATTTTCAATATAGTAATTCGACTATCTTTTTGGGACGGACTAAAATGGAATGGTAGACTTTCTTTTTGGGACAGAGGGAGTACTTTCCACTTTTTGGTTATATGACCACGTTTTCTTTGAAAACAAAGAAAATATTTTCTATGAGGGGTGTATATTTTTTTTTTTTTTTGTTTTCTAGGTAATTCATACTTTTTCTTGGGAATTTCATCGCTTTCAGTTAAATGCTTTGCAATTTATTTTCCACAGAATTTAATTATCGGTAATTCAATTGACAAGAAACTATTTTTTTCCAAGTAAATCCATACTTGTAATCAAATACGCCCTTAGTGATTAAATCATCACACATATCTTATTTCTATTTTCTTAGAAGAAATTTTTCCAGGGAAAAAGATTCTTTTTACAATCATAAATTAATTTAATACTTCCATTGGAGCATTAATTTTGACCTTTAATTAATGATTTTATTCGAGAGACACTTGATGTGTCTATATAATGGAGACACCCACCCTTCTACATATGAATCTAGACTGTTGCTAACAATCTCATTTAATGAGTCCAATGTGATGGTCTTACGTTATTACTGATCAAGCATGCATAAAGACAGGCAATCATTGGAAATGAAGAAGGGAGAGAGCGAGTTGAAACTAACAGCGATCCATGATGGACTCCCAGAAATTGAAGTATGGCCCCCTATGGAAGGCAATTGGATTCTCAGCCATCACTGCCAAAGGGTTGAAATTCACCTCCCGTTCCATTATTAATGGATCTTCTTTTAGCATTTCGAGAGCCCAATCTACAATTTCATCAAAAAAAGAACACAGACACACGATCATGATTAGGTCAAATCTGTGCGTTGTTGGTACTAAAGAGTGCTTTATGAGCAATTCTAAGGAGACATACAAAAGAAACATTAATAGGTGATATTCTCATGTGTCACATATTTATTGGGTGATGATCACATGGTTACTTTTTCATTATCCAATACGAGTGTGCCATATATATAATGTCACTTATTCATGTCCATTTTCATGTCTCCTTAGAATTTTTCATTATTTACAGGGAAGACTTTGCAAATTTTTTTTTATTAGACTGAGTAAATTTACTATCTTACCTCTATATTATTTTCTTCTAATAACACAATAAATAGGGGTAATTAAGAAAGTAAAATCACATTAATTAGTAAAAGACATTGTAAAGCCTTCCCGACAAATAACATTTTTCAATTTTATGGTATGTTCTATATATGCATACACTCACCATACATTCCAGAACGGATTGCAGAACGAATAAGCTCCCGACTAGCTTCGCTCTTAGATGACAGGAAATCCGTCATACGAATATCGTCCTGCAGGATAGCTATATGGACTGGCAACAAATTCTCCTTGTTTGGAGTGCCTCTTAGCTTTGGATTTTTTGTATCCAGCAGCTCGGCTGCTTTAATATTTCCAAGCATTACCGCTGCGTGAAGGGCTGTATTGCCAGAGTTGTCTGTTAAAGCCAGATCTTCAACCGACATACTGCCAATCAACTCCTGGACCAAGTGCATATGTCCTACCTTGATGGCCACCATAAGCGGTGTCTCACCGGATGATGGTGTTACTGCTGATGTAACTATGTTCGGATGTTTATTGATCACTTCTTTAACACTCTCCCAATCGCCGCAAACTAAAGCTTTGTAACAATCCGAGGGATTGGTTGCAACTTCATGCTCCCCCACTGCTAATTTCAAAACAAGTTCACAAAAGATCTCATGCAGTTTTTCTAAAGTAAGCAAGTGTCAAATTGTAAGCGTGTCAACATTTATATTTTCGACCCATATAGACTATAATAAAAGTTCTTTCACAGTGGCTATTAAAAAATAATAATAATAATAATAATAATAATAATAATTATTATTATTATTATTATTATTATTATTATTATTATTATTATTATTATTATTATTATTATTATTATTATCTCGCTAGTTAGCGTCAGTACTTACCATTCTGAACGTTCCTGGACGGGTCTATTGGTATCGCCACATGTTCTGCAATTTAAAATTAACTATAAGTGATTTTTCACTTGAGCTTCTTTAACTAGAAAAGCATTCTTTTCTTGCTCTCACAACACGTAGGGAGCCACCAAAAAATGACACAAGCAAGCATTTCGTGAAGGACAATTTTTCTATATAATTAAATATGGCTCTATGATATGGAGTTAACTATTAATTATAAGTAGTCAAAAAATCACAAATAGTTTTATATATATATATGACGGCTTGTGATTGATAGTCGGACTCTTTTATAGAGCCCTATTTGACTACAATCCATAAAAAATGGGCCCAATGGACTGAGACATGTCAGAAGAAATCGGATTCGGCTCGAAACAATCACGATGATCTTTTCGTTCATTGTATTTTATATTCTTTCTGTGCATAATTTATTCTTTTATCATTGTTAATAGTTTCTGTGCATAGGTTGACTCTGCTTTCATGTATTACAAAAGGATGTACTCTATATATTTGCAGATTGAAAGCAGTAGAAAATAATCTATTCTCTGCATTGATATTGTAATTCCATTCTGCAAACCACAATTCTTATACTACTAGAAAATAAGGCATCACCGACGGACTTTTCCATCGGTGAAACTAAGAAATTCGTCAGAAACAGTCCTCACTGATGGAAAAATTCCGTCCATCGGTGATACCCTATTTGGTAATACTTTCCGACGGAAGTCAGCGTCCGTCAGAAATTTCTAACGGACATCAGAAAAATAATAAATATAAAAATAACTTTTCCAACCCAACCCGCACGCCAACCCGCCAATTAATTCCTTTCAATATGACATTGGCAAGATTAGAACTTTTGACCTTGGGGTTGGCGAGTGAATTTCCAACCACCAGGCTATTGTGCATTTGTGTTAATGTGTTGGCAAAAGATATATATATATATAAAGTATCTTCTAGTAATTTTGTTATTCTAAAAATCACAAATTTTGCTTTCCATGCATTAGACTTTATATATTATTTATTATTTTATTAAACTATATTATATTAAATATGTCATTTATGCTCTAGATTTATTTGATTGTGCCATTAAGATATAATGTCTTGCCCCTAGTTGTCTACATTATATATACATTGTTAATTAAAACTAAAAGTAATAAAAGAAGGTTTACTCAAATTTATTTGATTATATTAGTAAGAATGTGATCTATGTGATTTTTTAAGGTAATAAAATTAATAAAAAATTTTATTTAGAACCATTGTTTTAAATATTAACCATAAAATAACCAATGAAAGATTAAAGTCCTTTGTTTATATTTTTTTCGTTAGGTAAAACCACGTTAGCATTAAAATTTTTTCATATTATATATATTAACAAATGAAATCCTGAACCTTATTCGAGTGCATGGAATCAACCTTTTCATAAGGCAAGTGTACGAGTCATACATGTGAATGGAGCAGAAGGAAATGGTTATATATGTGTACACATGCCGCATATATGTTTAATAATAGCTAGGGAACGACACCTAACTACTCAATAGCTTCTGAATTTTAACTAAAATGATTATTATGTATACTGAGATTCCGTATTTGATGCTTATTTCCGTTCCACACCAACTGGTGTCCTATGTGGAAATTGTTCGTATTTGTTGTTGATTTTCCTTTTTTTTTTAACTTTAGTTTGTACTTTTGATTATAGATTCAAAAACATAAAGCATTTTCTATTTCATTATATCTAAAGGTTGTTGATTGTTAATAATACTTTTAATTTTTCATAATGTTTTTAAATTTAGAATAAAATTTTAGTTGTTGTATATCAGTTAACATATATTCTAGTTTACAAAAGAAGTTAACATATTTCCTAAATTTTTTTGCAGTCTAAAAATTAATGTATATGTATTATAAAACATTTTGTATATATTAAAATATATTAATAAAGTAATTGGATGAATTATTATTGTAATTAAAAAAATAAAACTTATTTTAGACATATTGAAAAAATGTTTCCGACGGCCAGTGGATAAAGAAAGTATAAAGAAAGTATTATAAATTAACAATATTTAGTAAAAAAAAAAATTAAAATTTCCGACGGCCTAGTGGATGCCATTGGAAATTTCCAACGGAAATGTAAAACCGTCGGAAATTTCCAATGGATATTTTGGTGCTGTCGGAAATTTCTGTCAGAATTTTTTGTCCGTCAGAAATTTCCGACAGAACTACAACTCCGTTGAAAATTTCTGACGGAATTTTTGTCCGTCGGAAATTTCCAACGGCTTGGTGCACTCCGTCGGAAATTTCCGACGGAACTACAACTCCATCGAAAAATTCCGACGGATTTTTTTCCCTTCGGAAACTGACCCTCTGACTTTTTTGTTGGAAATTTCTGACGGATGGACATCCATTGGAAAATTCTGTCGGTGATACCCTATTTTTTAGTAGTGAATCATATCTACCAAGGTTCCAAGAACTTGAACGACCAGGCCGATTCAACCGGAAAATCAATCCGATTCAAAAAAAAAAAAAACTGGCCATTTAAAAACTGGATCGGATATGGGAAAAAGCCGATTGAATCGGTAAATAATGAAGGAAAATTTTGATTGAATTGGTTAAAAAAAAAAGAAAAAGGGAAAATCGAAAAGAACTAATTTTGTATGAAAAATGTTCAAAATTTATTTATTTTTATTATTTAAGTAAAACCAGTTGAAGCAAGGTTCAACTTTTTTACCTTTGCATTTTTATCCCAAATGAGTTATAATTAATTACCCAATATAACAAGGAAAATTAACAATTCTCTCATAGTAATTAAAAGTCAGTAGCGTTTCTAAAATTAGGTCTTCTAGGAAATCGCCTAAGGCTAAAAAATGATGTTGAAGCGTATTTAAATTTCTTTAGAAAAACGAAAGAAAGGAAAGTTTAATAAAGACATAAAATTCAACATATTATATTGTCATAGGACCCCCTAAACAAAAAATTCACTTAAAGCCTTTATAATGTCAAGAATGGGCTGGGCCAGAAATTTCGTCCGTTGCGGTCAAAATTAATTAAAAAAAAAAATCTATTAAAAAACCCATCTTTCTTTTCTTTTCATGTTTTCCTTGTTCTTTTCCTAGACATATTGTTGATCACCTTTAAATTTTATTGATAGAGTTAATGTCATATTATATAATCGTGTATTTTTTTTTGCATAATGTTGACCAAGTTTAAAAAAATTAATTTGTTATTATTAATTTATCACATCAATAATATGTTTGATAACATTAACTTTTTGTTGTTTGAGTAATGCTTATTTTTAGATTCAAAATATAAACTTTAAGCAATTAAAAAAGTATGTGTTTCAAAAAAAATTTTTTTTTGTTCAACGAAACTAATTATTATCCTAAAGGGAGAAAAAGAGAGAAATAAAAATCCTTGAAGTAAACAAATTACTCAATAGTTATTTACAAGAGTTTACCATTCATAGAGCATAAAACGTAAATAAAAAGAGTATATATTGGAGAATAATTAGAAGTATGGTAGCATAAAATAGCCGAAAAAGAAAGTTGTCATGATATTGGGATTTGTAATAGTCTTTTACTTTCCTTTTTCCAAACATCTTCCTCTTCTACCTCTAACCCTAAAAGAAACTCCATTTCTAGTGCAGCAAACAATAAACTTCAACCAAAAACCCAAAAAATAAAAACAAATAATAAATAAAAAATAAAAAAAAAGGAAAAAAGAAAAGGAAAAAAAAAAGAAAAAGATTCAAAAGTTAAGTGCGGTCATCGTACCACACTCGTCCTAAGGTGGTTCCACCACTAAGAACGGCCCTGTTAAAACCTAACTGGCTAGTTAACATTACTCACCTTTCTTGGGATCCTCTGGTTGTAACAAAGAGAGCGGCTTCATGGGTGTAAATGGTGCCATGATAACTTATATAACCTTGTTTAGAAATTATTATATTCAACTTGATCCACAAATGACTTCAAGGCTTCAAGGTACTCCCTCCTCGCACAAAAATAGGTATGTATCTTCTTCGTCCGTCTTGTAAAGATGTCACTTTTCTTTTAGAATATACTTGAATGCAGAATCGAGCAAAAGTACATCATCAACCATCGTATGAGGCAAACTAAACAATAAACTAGGACCTATGTACTTGATTTCTTTTAGTTTCCATATATGTTCATATTTAATTTGTATTGTTATTAATAAAATAAGACTATTGAAGTACGATCATTAGTAAGAAATGATAATAGTAAAAAAATACAGATAAAGTTTACTTTTTTAATATGATTAATTGCACTTTAAATATGTGAAAATAGCTTAATTCTAGTTAGCATCACTCACCATTCACAACGCGTTCTTCCCATGGCAACCAAGCGGGTTGGATCTCTGCAGATGCTGCCATTTACTAGGGGTGTGCAAAAAAACCGGGACCGGGTGAACCGGACCGAAACCGGACCGAACGGGCCGGTCCCGGACCGGTCTTTTTTGGCA
>CAVNYN010228586.1:0-16287 GCA_963692815.1 Nyctanthes arbor-tristis | reverse complement strand
TAAAAAGAAAATAACTACCCCTCTATGTAGTCTTCTCCTTATACGATATCAAGTTTTTAATTTTTTTAGCACATGTGAGAATCTAATTTCTCAAATCTTTATAATAAATTAAATTATTTTAAATTATTCTTCCCGTGCATCACACGGGTGAAAAACTAGATTGGGTTAATTGCTTTCAATTTACTGTACATTATATTTATTGTAAGATGATGCCAATAGAAACGAAAATTTATTTTTACTTATTATTTATCATAATTTATTAAAACTAAATATTGATATTTACGTAGATATTTTAATAAGATGTCTAACCGTGCAACGCACGGGTAAAAATCTAGTATTCATAATATCAGTTGCTATTTTAGTCTAGCAAATAACAAATACTATTCTTAAAAGGTAGCATGATTTTATAATGATAATCGTTCGAAGCGTAGTAATTATATTGATAAATAAAATATTAATATGACAAATTTTTTTTGTTCAAAGTTGATCTGTTAATGGTTATGTCTAAAATTAATTATTACTTTTTTTATATATATTTGAACAAATTTCTAATATTTTAGAATTATCTGCAAAATAGAAATATGCTAAGGTGCAATTTCAATTTTCACACATATTAAAAAATACAATTAATAATATTGGAAATGTAAAATACTCCATTTTAAATAAACAATGGTTTTGCTTATGCTCATTTCCAATGCTCATCACAAAACAAAAACTCCAAAAAAAAAAAAAAAAGAAGAAGAAGTTTCTGAGGAAGGTATGACTAAGCAGGATTTAAAAAAAAATATGTAGAAGTGTGTTGGGCTCAGCAAACTTTAAAAATATATATATAATATAATAAGTTTAATTCTGTCTTAGATCTTTTTATTAGTGTGAATTTTTGTTTTAGATTTGTATAATTTTATTTTCGGAAATCAAGAAAAGATTAGACGAATATTTTTAAACATACTGGTTAAATATCTATTAATGTTTTATTTTAATTTACTTTTTAAATCATGTAACTTATTCAATATTATTAGTTACTAATTTAACATTGCGTATCAAATGTGCACCACAGTACATATACCCGCTTGATATCGATTCTGTTGATGTCAAATTTTACTTTCGCCTCAACAAATAAGATTTATTTTTATGGAAAATTTGCGTAATAAATGATATGAACAGTAGAGGAAGAAAAATTCAAGAACCCCTGTGATAGATGAGCGAATACAAAGTTTAGAAGACAAGGCGATCTAGAGTTTTGGGTGTCGAACCCCTTCTTATTTCCGTTTGCTTCTATATGTAGTGTACAATTACCTTTTGCTTGGGAGTGAGGATTACAAACATTTATTGTGGCCCCACGTCCATGAAACAAGGGTTTAGCCTACTGAAAATAGACCTCCTTTTTTGACTATCGGTTGTCTGAACCCCGTAGGCACAAGTAGTTACCATATTGTACTCAATACGGGGATCTCATCAACTGTTAAGGATTAGGTTCTTCACGTAGGCTCCCAGGCGTTTGCAGAGTTAACATGCCCGTTACATTGGTTGGATTGTGACCCTTATCTGAGGCACCCATGAGCTCGCTAGCAAGATGTCTGTATGCCCTAGGCCACGGGAGGGACAAAATAAGGCTGTCCTTGAGGTCGCTGGACTGGGTCGCTATACAGGGCGGTTGATGGGTGGACGGGTCACTGGGTTAGGTGAGGCCCTCAGGGCCTACTCTCAAGATACATTGACCATTGACCTCTGTTGATCTTCTATCTGTGTTGGCTACCCCAACCTGGCGAATACAAAATGCCCCTCAAGGTCGCTATTCGTGATACTAAAGATCAGTGGCCTTGAAGATGTGCAAACAATTTACCCCGAAATTTCTGCCGCTTGAAATCTACCTATTTGAATTTCGAAATTAACCTGCCCTTCCACATGGATGCCATTTAATGGAGTGGCGTGTTGTAGGAAACTCACAAGCGTAATCACTAAATTGATTAGTGCCTTTTCGTTTCCTGAAGAAACGCATGGCCATCAAACTGCATTTCCTCCCCCTTCTCCTTTTCTCCCTTTTAAATCCTTCATCCCGCTTCCGTGTCCTTTTTCATTTCTTATCCATCTTGACTCAAGAATCCTTCGTTCAAAGGCTACTAGAGAACTTTGCTTCTTCAGGTAATTTTTCTTCATTATTCCTAAGGCTCTTGGGTAACTTTTGGGAGAAATCAATATGACGAGCGAAGGAGAACGGGTCTCTCCAGTTGGCATTGAATGATCCGGTGGGAGAGAAATAGAGCCGGTGATTCAGGCTGTCTCGGCAGAGAGTATAGATGATGAGGTGAAGATGGAGGCAAGTTCAAGTGGATGGCCTCTGGCGGCAGCGGTGCCCATGGAAGAGGATTCACAGTGGGCAGCTAAGGATATTCCCTCTCAAGTGACGGAGGAGGACCTGCGTGTCATCAGTCGCCATTGTAACGTGTAGGATGATGTTAACTTCTGGGTTCCTTATGAGGGAGAGAGGGCCTATAACCCTCTGAGGGGGTGTGTAGCCGTGAACACGAAGATGTTCGATGCCAGAGATCGGAAGTTCCCCTTTACAGGCCTGTGACCAGATTGCTGCAATTTTAGGGGGTTGCTCCAACTCTGATCCCACCTACTGGGTGGAGGACCATCGTAGGGGTCTTTTCCTTATGGCAATGCATACCCCCAGCCCTAAGGATTTTGATTCCTATTATGCGCTGAAGTCCTCGCCTTCAGGAGGCAAAGGCTGGTACTATGCGTCAGCTCCCCAAAAGTCAGGCGGCCAACGCTTTTGGGGTAACTTGGTGAAGGGGATCTGGGAGTCCTTCTCTGATTGGAAGGAAAATTGGTTCTGGGTAGAAGGCAACCGGAGGACCCCACTGAGCCCGGAACATTAGGATACAAGTACGGCGACAAGCTTCATGAAAATCAGTGAGTGGCTACCAATTAATGTTTCTTTGGGGCTATCAAGCTAATATTTCATTTCTTTCTTTTCTATTTCATGGGAGAACAGGCCTTAGTTGCTATCTCTAATTTTCTGCAAGCGGGCTGAAGAGGTCGCGAAGTTGCAAAAAGATGATCGCCACGCCAGAGATTTTACCAGCAAGGATTCTTTGCTCGAGGTCGGGCAATCAGCGCCCATGTTAGAACGTCGCACTAGTATCCCTCTTCCCAGTAAGTTGAAAATATATTATTATTATTTTTTGATTGTATGGCAGCCGGATGCTAACATCATTTCTTCCTTTCTTAGGCAAGAAGGTTCACTGAGAGAAGGCCCAGAGAATGAGGTCGTTCTAGGAGGTCGTGCCGCGCTAGAGAAGAAGGAGTAAAGGAAACATCAACGAGAGAAAGCGACGGGAAAAAAGGTCGCTCTTGTCACTGATCTGGTTGTGGCAAACCCCCCAATGAAGCGCCAGAGAGCTGTGCCTTCTCCTATTCCTCCGGGCTCCTCTTCTGACTCTTTACCCCCGGTTCCAGTGTCAAGCGGTGAGGAGTTATCAACACAGGGGAAGGGAAAATTGGACTTGCTTGCAGACGACCTATTCCTTCCAATTTAGCATAATAGATGGGCTACCTTGGAGAAAATTAAAGATAAAAGACCCCAATGCCTTGCTCCATTTCAACCTCACCAAGAGACTGTTAGAGGAGCTGATGATGGAGTTGTTTGGGAACGTCACTGATGCGATGAGCGATGTGGCCCGGAGCTGGTTGAAGAAATGGGAGAATTATGCAGCTTCTATGTCCCTTCTGGAAAGTCATCAGGCAAGCACAGTCATGAGGGGCCGTTCAGCCATTTTGGGAGAGCACGCCGAGGATCAACTCCGCCAGTAATTAGTGACACCAAAAAGATTACCCAGAAGGCTGGTGAGGCGGCTAAGATGAAGGAAGAGGTTGAGCTGGCTCTGAAAGAGAAAGAGCAGGACCTTACCGTTTCCAAGAATGAGGCTGCTATGCTGCAGAACGAGCTAGAGGCATCGAGGGGCTGGAGAGCACTCTGGCGACCGAGAGGTCAAATCATGAGCAGGAAATAAAGGAGGCGGAGAGTCAGCTGCGTCCAAGAAGCTGATCAGGTACCGGGAGGCCATAGCCAAGCACAAAGCCTTAGAAGAATACAAGCAGGTGAGCACCGGGCTATATTATGAAACGGCCACAGAGCTTCTTGAAGAGGTCAAGAAGACCCGACCTGAATATGATTTGGTTTTCCTTCAGGAACAAGTGGCCAAACTCAAGCAAGACTGTGGCTATGAAATCTCAGAAGACGAGGGCAATGAGGCTGCTACTCCCGCTGGCGAGGAGGTTGAGGTTCCAGCTCCGGAAGACTAGGCCTTATGCCCCATTTTCTTTACTCCTTAAGCTTGCATCGTAAATTTTTTATATGAATGAAGAAAATTTCCTTTTGCACAACTGTCTGTTCATTTGCATAGTTTTGTTGCTTTGCCATTTCTCTCAATTACTTGTACAATCTTCGGACCAAAGTGTCAGGGCGCTTAACTAGAAGCTCATTCTAGTTTAGGTCATGGACTATGAGTCCAAATGGGGGTATGTACAAATGTCGGGCTGCTAAACTATAAATTGATTCCAGTTTTTGTCGTGTGACCAATAATTCTCCAGTGTTAGGTCACTAGCCAAATGCTTGGTTCGGCTTTCTTCGTGGACCCGTTGACTTGGATGTGAGGTCGCCGACATGTAGGTTGAATCTTTTTGGAGAAATGTTAGGTCGCGAAACTTTACTCGGTCGTAGATTTACCCTTTGTGAGGCCATGGAGAAGCAAGGACGCAAGTATTAAACAAATTAGACAATTGTTAGGGTTGACACCCGGTTATTGATAATACTTCTTCAGATGCTTTGCATTCCAGGGATACATCAATTCGTCCCCGTACATGTCTTCAAGCTCGTACACCCCATTTGATAGGACTCGCCTGACTCGATAGGGACCTTTCTAGCTGGGGCCAAAGGTCTCTGAAGCTGGCTGTTTGGAAGAGAGAAAGACTTTGCGCAGGACTAGGTCGCCAATATCAAACTGGCGGGCTCTGACCTTAGCGTTATAGAATTTGGCACATTTCTGTTTATATGCCGCATTTCTGATGTCTGAAGTTTCCTTTTTCTGCTATAAGGTCGAGCTTACAAGCAAGGAGTTTATCATTCTCTGTCTCATTGTAGTGGGCCACTCTACGGGTGGGGACCTCCAACTCAAAGGGGATCACAGCTCCAGCTCCATATGTGAGAGAGAAAAGGGTTTCTCCAGTCGCAGTTTGGTAGGTTTTTCGATAAGACCACAAAACCATGGAGAGCTCTTCAACCCAACCCCCTTCAAAGCTTCTAGACGTTTTTTCAGTGTTTGCTTGATGATTTTGTTGACAACCTCAACCTGTCCGTTGGCCCGCGGGTAATAGGGCGTAGAATAGAAATTTTTGATGCCCAATTCTTCACAAAACGACCTGAACCTCGCATTATCGAATTGTCTGCCATTGTCCGTGATTATAGAGTTTGGGACTCCAAATCTGTAAATCGATTTCCAGATGAAACTTGTCGTCTTTTGTTCCATGATGGTGGCGAGGGCTTCGGCTTCAACCCATTTTGTAAAATAGTCAATAGCAACGATGGCGAACTAAGTTCCTCCTCTACCTTTTGGGAGCGGGCCGATGAGGTCAATCCCCCACTTGGCGAAGGGCCACGGTTCTATGACTGAGGTTAACTCTTCTGGGGAACTCCTCATCAGGAGGTGAATCTTTGACATTTATCACAAGCCTTGGCGAAATCAATCTCGTCCTTTCGGACACTGGACCAAAAGTATCCTTACCTTAGGATTTTATGTGCAAGAGCCAGTCCGCTTGAGTGGTTTCCACATGCTCTGAAGTGTATTTCTTCTAAAACATCTCGTGCCTCAACGGGGCTGAAACACCTTAGCGGAGGTCCAGTGAAACTTCATCGATTAGTTAAAATCTAGTGGCCTGATGTCTCAGCTTTCTGGCCTCCATGCCTGGAGGGGTCTACTTCTGTTATTGTTATCTTCGCCTCGTCAATGGATGAGGTCGCTAACTCACCAATTGGGATGCTGCTAAGCTCACTTGCCCTCTTACTGGTTGCTAATCTAGCCAATGCATCAGCATGGCTATTTTCAGTTCTTGGGATCAACGTGATCCAGGTCGTTCAGCTCTTCCAGAAGTATGCTCTGGTATCAGGAAAGCTTTTCGCCTAGCACCTCGTAGACACTGCTCGTTTGGTTTACTACGAATTGAGCGTCGTTATTGATAAGTAGCCTTTTGATGCCATTGTTCTTGCCATGCTGACCACCCCAGCCAGGACAACTTTATATTTAGCTTCATTATTGTCGCAGAGAAGCGAACTGGATAGTCAGACGGTAATAATTTCTAGTAGGCCTGACGACGACAATTCCGGCTCCAGAGGCATGGTTCGTGAAGGATCCGTCAGCGTGTAGTTCCCAGATTGAATGGTCTGTGTCACTAAAGTTAGGCTCAGCGGGAGTGAGCTCGGCTATGAAGTCGGCTAAGGCCTATCCCTTGATGGCAGTCTTTGGTTTGTAGTTGATATCGTACTGGCTGAGTTCTCTCGACCATTTGACCAAGCGACCTGATAGGTCAGGTTTTTGAAGAACCTGCCTCAGAAAAGCACTATTCAGGATGTCATTTGTGTGCTCAAGGAAGTAAGGTCATAGATTCTTGGAACCGATTACGAGGGCGTAGGCGAGCTTCTCCATGTAGGAGTATCTAAGTTCCGTAACGTGTAAGGCATGGCTTACATAATAAACTGGGAGCTGAAGCTGTTTTTCTATTCTGATCAAGAGTGGGCTGATTGATGATTCTGAGACGGCCAGACGGAGACACAATGTTTCCCCTAGTAAAGGTTTGGACATCAGAGGGGGAGAGGAGAGGTGTTCCTTCAACTTAGTGAAAGCGATCTGGTACTCCTCTGTCCATGCGAACTCCTTAGATTTTTTGATGGCTTCGAAGAAACGCCTGTATTTGTCCATAGATTGCAACACGAAACGACTCAGTGCGGCGATTCGCCCTGTGAGGCGTTGGACCTCTTTCACTGATTTGGGAGGTTCCATGTCAAGAATTGCCTTCATTTTCTCTGGGTTCGCCTCGATTCCTGTCTGATTGACTATATAGATCAAGAACTTTCCATAGGCCACTCTAAAGGAACACTTCCTGGGGTTGTACTTCATCTTGTAGCTTCTGAGGACCTGAAACATTTAGGAGAGGTCCTTGATATGCTGCTTTGCTTAAAGGCTTTTGATGAGCATCTCGTCGATGTAAACTTCCATAGATCGGAAGAGCTGGTCTTTGAATATAGAATTTACTAGCCGTTGATAGGTAGCCCCAACATTCTTCAATCCGAATGGCATTATTTTGTAACAGTAGAGCCCTCGATCAGTGATGAACGAGGTGTGCTCCTCGTCAGTTGGGTGCATAGGGATTTGGTGATAACCAGAGTAGGAGTCTATGAAGCTCAACAGCTCGTGACCAGGTATAGTGTCTGCCATCTTGTCGATTCTGGGCAATGGAAAGCTATCCTTGGGACATGCTTTGTTTAAATCCGTAAAGTCAATGTAGATTCTCCAGCTCCCGTAGCCCTTCTTGACCAGGACTGGATTGGCTACCTACTGAGGATACAATACTTCCTTTATGAACTTGTTTCCGAATCGCTTGTCTACCTCTTTCGTCAAGGCCTCGTACCTCTCCCCGTTAAGGGGTGCCTTTTTTGCTTTAGGGTTTGGCCTTAGGATCAACATTGAGTTTATGGTAAGCATGCTTGAGATCGATTCCCTCTATATCCTCATCGACCCAGGCGAAAACGTCCAGATTTCGTTTTAAGAACTGGATGAGATGGGTCCACATCGGCTTTTTTAGTTTTGCCCCAATTCTAAGTTCAATCTCCAGCCTTATGTCACTCAGTTTTATCATTTCAAGCTCATCACTGGGGTTGGCTTGTGAACCGGGGTCGTCAACCTTTGGGTCGAGGGTGAGAATTTCTAAGAGAGGTTTTACGCTTGTGACATGCTCTTCAGCAGGCTCGGGGCAGGTTGACTGGCTACCACGTATGACGGCAGTCCTTTGATGGGTTAGGAATTCTATAGTAAGACGGAATATGGAAGTCGTAGCCCTAAGCTCGTATAAGATGGGTCGTCCTAATATGACATTGTAACCTGAGGGCACATCTACTATGAAGAAGTCCTTGAGGATTCTTGCAGTATGCGTTTTGTCTCCTATTTCCACGGTGAGTGTGACCTGATATTTAGCCTCTACCTGGTCCCCAATGAAGCCTTGGAGTTTGCCCCACAAGGGTTGACGACCTTTTAGTCGATCAGCATTTGTTTGAAAACATTCCAATAAATAACGTTCACGGTGCTGCCGCTATCCACTAAAGTCTTGTGGATTTTGACACCCGCCACTATTATGGCAATAGTTTGGGCGCTCACGTGGGGAGTAGGCTGACTGGAATCTGTGTCGCATGGGGAGAATAGGCTCACTTGAGAGGGGGAAATGCTTCTTAGGCGAGTGATAACAAATCCAGGCTTTACTCACAGGACCTCGCCTCTGTCCGCTAGAACCCTCCACATCGAGGCCCTCGCTGCTGAGCATATGGGCCTCAGTGGGAGGTTGGTTCTGTAGAGCCCGGGCTTCGACGTCCGCTAGGGGATGAGCTCACGTGTCCAGCCTTTGGTGATTTGTTATGTGTTCACCTAAGTATCCTCGCCCCATCAATTGCTCAATCTCACGCTTTAGATGCCTGCAGTCGTCTATGTTGTGCCCCACGACCTTGTGATGCCTATAGTACTTTGATTAGTTCGCATTCTGCGCTGGCTTTTTCACAGGCTTTGGCTTAACCAGGATTGGGTCGCCATTCAAGAGGTTGAATAAGTATTCCAAAGACTTATTGAAGACGAAGACCGACCCGATTGGAGCCGACGGACCTTGATCATCCGTTAGGTCAGAAGGTTCTCCTTTAAGGTCGCCTAGTCGCTTCCTTATCGCACCCAGCTTATCGACTTATGGAAAGACCGGAAAGTTACCTCCGGGAACTTGCGTAGGAGAGTCTGATCCCTGTCTATACCAGTGAGTGGGAACTGAGCCCTTCCTCTTTTGTGAGTGGCCGTTTAGCTATTGAGGCTTAGGTGATCTCGGCCTTTTCGGGTCTTGCCCAAGCTATGAGGCCAACTTGGTATAAGTGTAGTTCCCGGCCACATCTTTAAGGGAATTTAGCCTGACTTCTGCGTTGGGGACCTGCCAGCTAGACCCTTGTGCTGGGCCGTGGCTTGAGCCTCCCTTGATGCGCTTCCCTGAGGAATCTGTCCTCATGGTGGGCATCTCACCACCCTGTTTGGAAATTGATAGGCCATGCTGCTATAACCGTCGTACTTCTTTGGAAAAGGCCCCATTTTATTGCCAGGGAGTTTCTGTCGCCGATGCCGGCTATGAAGTGCTGGCACTGGCGATCCCACGGTCCTTGCGGGAGCTGGAAAGTAGTTCGACATCACTAATTCTTGCCTCATGACTCCCAGAGTGTCTTCTACTCATTTTCTTTTACTGGAGGTTAGGTTTCACGAAAAGTCTGCTTTAAACAGCTTTCTGTACGTTTCTCACAGACGGCGCTAATTTGTTGATGTCAATTTTTTCTTTCGACTTAAGAAATAAGATTTATTTTTTATGGGAAATTTGCGTAATAATCGATATGAACAGCAGAGGAAGAAAAATGAAGAGGCCGTGTGATAGATGGGCGAATACAAAGTTTAGAAGACAAGGAGAATGAGAGTTTTGGGTGTCAAACCCCTTCTCATTTCGGTTTGCTTCTATATATAGTGTACAATTGCCTTTTGTGTGGGAGTGATGATTACAAACATTTATTGTGGCCCCATGTGTATGACACAAGGGTCTAATCTACTAAAAATAGACCTCTCTTTTTGACTATCGGTTGTCTGAGCTGCGTATGGTACAAGTAATTGCCATATTGTACTCGATGATGGGGTTCCATCAATTGTCAAGGATCAGGTTCTTCATGTGGGCTCTGAGGTGTTTGCAGAGTTAGCGTGCCTGTTACATTGGTTGGATCGCGACCCTTAGCTGAGGCACCTGTGAGCTCGCTGGCAAGATGCTTGTATGCCCTAGGCCGTGGGAGGGAGAAAATAAGGCTGCCCTCGAGGTCGCTGGATTGGGTCGCTATATAGAGCGGTCGATTGGTGGACGGGTCGCTGGGTTAGATTAGGTGCTCAGGGCCTGTTCTCAAGACCCATCGATCCGTGTTGGCTACCCGTGACCTGGTAAATATAGATTCAAATAAAAATTTTATATCCATGAGATTATATCCACTCTACATACTCTTCTACATATTCTTTCGACCATATACCTCATTTTATTATATATTGTCTAACAAATAAACAATAAAATCCTTAAAAAACATTGCATAATTTCACAATAATTATTTTTACCATGATACGTGTATCCGTTCGATAAGAACATCTAAATTAGGAACATAAATTAGGAATATATATATATATAAAAGATTTTGCTGTTCAATTATACGAAGATTATGTTATTCCAAAGGTATTATAAAAAAGTCTGATAAGATTGTGTTGTGGATTTTAGAATGTGAGGAATTTTAGATAGGATTGAGTTCTAATCAAAGAAAAGAATTTGAGGATTTCCAAATAAAAGGATAGAGGATGGAGATATGTTAGTTAAGGAAATAGAATGCAAGATAAATTGACTATAAAGATTTCAATTAGATAATAATAGAAGGGATAAAGAATTTATATGCTACAATTTATTCATTTTATAACTATGAACAAAAAACAAAACATGAATTTTTGTAGAAATTCTTGAGTCTCAAGAACATAAACTTGAAGATAGCAATACAAAATTATGTTTTTCTTCTCAATTAGGCTAATCAGTATTAGAGGAAGTTAATTCTACAAAGTAAAGGACATTTTTATTTTTTATTCTTATAACTTTTTAATGTAAAAATTAAAATAGATTGATTAGGGTTTTTCTGGTGCACGTGTGCTCTTCCGATCTTAGGATGGGCAAAACATTTATAAAATCTAGAGGAATGTAAATAAACCCTGAAATATAAAGTGAGGACCGGACGTTGAAAGGTTACCTTTATTGTTCCGGGCTGGGAAGAGCTAGCTGGTTCAAGGCCTAATAAGATTCATTCTTCATACCTAGTTCAGCCTCACAAGCCTTCGCGGGTTGGTCAGAAGGCAGTCTTGTTTGCATCTGAAAGGGACCTAATGAGATATCACTCGAGGGTTGGATAAGCAAACCTGGCCAAAGAATCACTATTTCCATTGAAGCTCTGCCGCGGTGACCCAATTCTCTAATTCCACTCTTCAAAAGGTTGAAAAAAAAGGCCTTTCCATTTTCTTTCATTTCAATCTCTGTGAGTACGGGTCGCCATCCTCGGTGACCAGGAGATTAGAAGAGTCCAGTCAATCCCTCCCCTATGACACTAAAAAAACTAGGCCGAGCTTCTAACTGCATCCCACAAAGTACTACAAATGAAGACTCAGGCCTGCTAATCTACGACTAACCTTGTGCAAAAAGTAACAGAAAGGGCTTGATGAAGACCTCTCTCTGGTTAGTGATTGGGCACCCGTTTCTTTTACCTGTGCAGGTGAGGCATCGGTCAGTTCTAGAAATGGCGGCGGCAGCGTGAGGACTTAACTACTGGACGTGCTGTGACTTAGAGATCCCCAGACAACTCTTTCGGTAAATGAAGAGAGGCATTACGGGTGGGCTGGAAGAACAAATCCGCTAATGGGTGGATCAAAGACGAAGGCAGCAACCATGCTGATCCGACCTGAAGATGTCGTGACTGTGTCGACTTTACTCTAACCAATTGAATTTCTTAAGACAAGCAGTCAGTGTAACATGTGGAAGAAAATCCCAAAACCCAAGACGTACGATTGGCTTTCCCTTTCTTTTCGTTTTCAAGAGATTAATCCCACGAGATAGTGATCTAGTTTTTTCTTATAACTCAGAAAGCAAAATAGTGATTTCCATCGTAAGTAAGCTGAAGGGAGTTCGAAAGACTGGCGACTCCAGAAAGGTTATGATAGCAAGCCCCTCCCTAGTTAGAGAGCCTCTAGGACAAGGTGGCGGCGCTCAACGTGAAAGTCAATGTATCAATGTTCTGAAGAGTAGTATCGAGCCCAGGTAAGCCACAGTGGGCTCAACCGTCAGCTTCCATTCTAGAAGAGGGTTATCTTTGTGGAGTATGTAAGCTATTATTAATTATGTTTTTGTTCGTCCTTACAAACGACCCGATCAAGCTATAAATAACATCGACAAGGAGGAGGAATGGTTAGCCTATTCCTTGGTATTAGGTCAAGATGCGAAACTTGGAAAATCAAGGGTTAACCTTATTTTAATGCTCAGGGCGGAATCTTATATACAACTAACTGAAGAGGGACAACAACGTTAAAGGCTAAGGGAAATGAGTTTTGAGACTCATCTAAGTTCCCATCTCATCTAAGTTCCCATCAGCCGTTTGAAGCCATAAGATGGGGACCAGAAATCGATGTGAAAGGGGCATGGGAAGGACGTTCGGTGATTACCCCGAAGACTTTCGCTTGCTTGGAGACTCATGTAGCACAACCAGCGAGCAGAGCCAAGCCCAACCATTATAGTCAGGAGACACGCGGGCATGACGTCTTGAAGGCGAACAAAGCATAGCACTTTTCGCTTGTTAGAATAAGATGATTACTTGAGTCATTTTTATTTTGACCATTTTAATATATTCAAAAAATTAGTGAGATTAATAAAAAAAAAGTAGTATCAGTATAATTAGCCTAAGTACGTATGTGATTAATAATAATATTTTTTGAGTGAAAACACGTGAAAATAATAATATATAAATGAAAATTGTTCACAAGTTAAATAATTGGTATAATGGTTTAAAATCATGTGACTTTTAGCATGTTGGTCATGAGTTCAATCTTTCACTATTATATTTGTAACAATTTATTTATAAAAAAGTGACAGCCGGTGTGAAATGGTATTATAAACAATTATACTAGATACAACTTTAGGCTGGAAACATTTTTTAATTGCATCAGATAAAATTATAGTTGTGCTAGAAAACTCTTGTATTATATATGATATATGATATGATATCTATTACATTTGTAACAATTTTTTTATTAAAAGTGACAGCCGGTGTGGTATGCAATTGTACCAGCTAGAGTTTTAGGCTGGAAACATTTTCTAATTGCATCAGATGAAATTGTAATTGTGCTAAAAAATACTTATATTATATATGATATGATATGATATCTATTACATTTGTGACAAATTTTTTTTATTAAAAGTGACAGCTGGTGTAGTATGACGTTGTAAACAATTGTACCAGATAGAGCTTTAGGCGGGAAACATTTTCTAATTGCATTAGATGAAATTGTAATTGTGTCAAAATCTCTTGTATTTTTTTTTGTACAAAGAGGGGATGGGGAAAGGGGATTGTGGGGATTCGAACTTGAGTAATCCCGACAATGCGTTAGGCCCTTAACTACATGGGCTAACCCCCTTGATTTTCACCATTTAACAAGGTCAATAAAAATAAAGGGTGCTTTAGATATGTGGGTCTAGAATTGACAGCCACTTCATATTTGCACCTGTGAACATCAAAATAGCAAACATACACCTGATTCTCTCAAAAATACATATCGGTAGATATGATAATAGAATAAATTGGAGATTAAACAAAATAAAATAATAATAGAAAAATCAATAGATTTGATCCAGATTTCCTGGGATATCACGGGTATCTTTCAAATAGGATAAGAGTCCCACCGTTATGGATGACAAACCATGTATATATAAGATTGATAGGGTATACTCTGAATTGGAAATTCTGAGAAACAATAGAACCTCTTGATCTTCTAAGGCGAAAAAAGCTTTGGAGGTAGAAGTCATGAAGCTTGATCCTCCACCACAACTTGAGAATTAGGGGGAGTTGAATCTCCTACTAAATGCTACTTCTTGTACGGAGGATGACCTGAATCATCCGAGAAAACTATATGAGATGACAATTCTTCTCAATACATAAAGGAAATTGCTAATAAAATATTGGATGCTCAGTGGGAAAAAAATAGGGTGAAGAAAAGTTGAACGAGATGCTGAAAGAGAAAGTCGAGCCATACTTGCAAAACATTGACAACAGCGTCCTTCCTAAGATTATATTATTGCCATCCTAGAGTAGTCAAGATCAAAAGCGAAAGCAGGGGCAAAGAAGATGGTGGTTGTTTTGATAGTCGTGGTAATGCTGACAGCACTTGTTTTTCTTGGCCACGACGAGTTAGCTAGGTACTTGGGGGCGAATTTTGTAAGATTTGTATGTTGTATTTAATTCTCCTTTGAGCAAATCCTTATCCAAATGTTCTTAACATTAGTTGCATTTTTTTCCTTTTTCTTTGAGGAGGTTCTTGAACTCAAATGGAAAAAATGCTTTTTCTTTTTTATGTACACTTGCCATAGCCGCTTAAAAAAAAAAAAAAAAAAAAGAACCTATTGAATCACCTAAACCTCAATGCTAATATCCTTCCGAAACTAGGCAAGGTTTCATTTCTATAGTTTCATCACTCTACTGCCTTTAAGAATCTTTAATTCAAAGGTAATAGAATATGATATTGCTTTCGTAATAGTAATGCACATAGAAGATTAATCCCTTACAACCCTATTAGCTTCAATGATCTATTTAGCTATGCATCCCTACAACCAAAACTGAGCGATTTGTTAATCTTGTAATGGTTGAACTTGTCGATACATATATGTCTGATTCATATCTACCCTATTTTGGAACGTACGTAGAAGATTAATTCTATACAACCCTATAGAACAGGCACAAATCTTGAAATGATTCCTGATACATCGCTTCAAACCTTTTAGCTATCAGTTACAAATCTAGTTTTATAGGACAGGTATGAAAAATCAATAGAATCGAATAGGAATTACGTAAAGAAGTTGACTGGAACACTTGAAAGACATCTTGCACTTTAAAACGGTTTCATAACTTTAAACTTGAGTGGTAGCAACAAAATTAAGAGGTATGTTTTCAGATAGTCCCAGAAGGTTGCTACAAAGGGAAAGACAAAAACAAGTTCCAAGGTTCTACAAGAACAAAATAAAGATGAAATGAAAAGAATGATAAAATTGGATGGCACATATATGATATTGACTAATTATTACATAAATAAATCAGCACTGTGATATATGTTATTTTGTAATGTTTGATCTTGTAAGTTCATATCTGTCCCATTCTTGTAGTCAAACGGTGATTAAATTTGCTCAGCCCAAGAAAATTCCATTGTTGTGTATGTGAAACTATACTAGAGAGTAATTTGACAGTCATGATTGATGACTGAAAAATGCAGGCTCCGTTACTGTATTCCAGTTTAATACCTGTTATTTAATTGCATTCTTGACACATATGTAATTTGCAACTAATGACAAAGATTGGTAACAATTATTTGCACCCAAAAAACCAAGAGCGATGATAGGGGTGATGATATATTACAATGGGACGTGGGACGCATCAAATCAATACATCAAATCAATGTATTGAAATATTCAGTATCGTAAATTGGTAGCAATCATTTATACCAAATCAATGTATCAAAATATTTAGTATCATAGTCACGTGCCATATAACTTTATATGTATTACTTACAGGGTATTACGTATCAAAATATTCAGTATCGTAACCATATGTCATAGAACTTTTGATAGTGTATTACTTACAAATTATCATGATTTATTTGAAAAATCGATACATGTAAATTAATAGCGGTCATTGATATCAAAATATTTAGTATTCCAATCACATATCACATAACTTTTTTTTTTTTGGGAATCACATCTCGTACATCTTTTGAATAATGCATCTAAATTCTCTCTCTCTCTCTCTCTCTCTTTGCCTTATCAGAAATCTTTGCAGGTCTACTCTTAGCCGTGTCCTCCATTAATTGAAGATTTCTTTGATGATGATAAATATATTTATCTTTACCAGATCCTGACTTTCCAATTCTCTTTTAACATCTATGCGATTTCGATTACTGTCTTCTCATTTTATGCTTCTTTCAGTGATTTTATTTACTTGGTTACAGTTACTAATCATACCTCTTTTATTTACTAGTTTCTTTTCTGGGGTTTGGGATTTTTTTTTCCTCTTTTGATTTTATGGTTCTGATATAGCCGCTGCTCCCAAAATCCGGTTATTTAATTATGAGGTTTTTGTTCTTTCTTTTTCTTTTCTTCATCTTCTTTTTTTTTTTTTTT
>CAVNYN010228585.1:0-35957 GCA_963692815.1 Nyctanthes arbor-tristis | reverse complement strand
TCTTCCGATCTGGCTGATTCTGCGTTGCCATTCACTGCATTCTTCATGGAGATGGCCCTTGGCATATTTGATGCATTCGACAGCAGCTACATTTTGATAAAGACAGACTCTTGCACATATTCTGCGAGGGTAATCAGGTTGCTGGCGCCCTTGCCTCGAATAGATAGACTAGACAGTGTTATACAAAGTACGGGGTTCATGATTTGCCTTCAGGGGCTGTGGACATCCACACATGGACCGTCATGTTTTCCCTTCCATCAAAGATATTTAGTTTTGTTTTTTTTTAGTTATTCGAATCTTATGCACAATTATTTTAGAATTAGTCTTTATTCTTTCTATTGCTCATTTCAATGTGAGGGATGTACTACCTCCTTATTTACTGCCAAGGTTGTTAAAATCATATTTTTAGATCGGATAGGCCGAAGGTTTTGAAAATCGGATCGATAAATCGAATCGTAAATCGTAAGATTTTATGAAAAATCAATTAAAAATTACCAAAAAATTAAGAAAAAATTAAACATCCACAAATTAACAATAATAAGTCAAACAATAATTTAAAATTATACATAGTTTCACAATAAATTTATTAACCACCAATTTACCAGATGGAATGCATCAAAAATCGTCAAGAAGCCATGATAATTAAAAAAGAATCAACAAGAAGACAATCCTAGGCAGCAATTAAAAGCTACACGACGGTTAAAAAAAAAAAGAGGGGGGGTAAAAAACAACAACAACAACAACAAAATTAGGCTAAAAATTAAATCATAGACAACTTAAAAATATGTAAGTACTAAGGAGAATCAAAAACCATGAACTTAAAATTAAAAAACACAATAATTCACATGGCCACTAAGTTTCAACTTCCAACCAAATACATATGCAACAATTTAAACTTGCAATGTCTTGTGTCCAAACACCAAAGAAAGAAGAAAATCAGAATGACATAATCAATTAATCATTTATTTCTTATGATATCAAAGGAGTGAATTCATGGAATGAAGAAAAATTGATAGCTTTAGCCTTCAATATTGTAACAACAATTCAGAAATTCAGAGAAGATGAAGCTAGGAAGATGCTAATGAGCTAAAAATGAAAAACCCGTGAGGAAAAGTGAGAAACAGTAAATCAGCCTAAGAGAAAAGAACACAAAATTCCGTTCAAAGACCCGTTTCTTTTTCAATGCTTAGTCCTTCCTCTTTAGTTCTTCTTCATTGTCTGTAGTCTACACTCTAGTCTCTATATGTAGTCGGTATATCTTCTTTGAAATGGCGGGGAGATTTTCATTGATCTCTAATTTGGGTGTTGGGTTTCCATGTTTACTGTTTTTTCTTTTAATTTCGGCTTAAAAGATAACCAGATAAGCCCAATTGCCAAAATTGTCAAAAAAAAAAAAAAAAAATTGGTCCAATTTCATTTTTTACTAGAATCGGATAACTCGGCCCAATCGCGATTCTATGTGATTTTTTTACAATTCTTTTACGATTCAAGTACAATTCTACAAATATATGATTTTGCATGCGATTTGAATCGATTTCTTGGCCTTGGATTGTAAAATCGTATGATTCTTCGAGTTGGATCGTGATTTTAACAACCTTGTTTGCTGCTTTCATTGATTGTACATTTAGTTGGAGGTCAGGTTTTATGCCCTCTCTTGGGTTGTACTATTTTTTATATATTGATAAATATGGTAGAGAGATTCGAAACCCCACTAGCTAGGTAAGGGCAGACGCTTAAAAACATGGTGATGGTAATCTTAATCATGACAATAATTAAATTTAATAAGAAATTAAATTTATTTAAAATTATTTAGGGTATTCTTGCAATAGAAAATGGTATATTTATAATCGTTCCAAAAGCAAGGTATTTTTCAAGACCCTCTCGATAAAAAGAGGTTTTATCAAAAGAACACTGCAAACCCTCCAAAACCAACCGCTCGAGTTGGTCTAAGGTTGTGATTTTCCCAAACCAAAACTGTCGACTCGGTTTCAGTCCAAGCCCAAACTTGACCCTCTCAGCCTAATAGCTAGCCTTAGCGCAAAAAAAAAAGTAATAATAAAATAAAAATAAATCATGTGAAACTTAATTTACAAATTTTCCCTTCAAAAAATCATGGTTGGTTTAAAATCATCTTGTTTCTTTACCACCCCTATTTTTTATTTAATTTATTTCATTTCCTTTATATATCATTATTACTAACCCTACAGTTTTCACTGTCTAAATATATTTCTATTTTCTTTCTTTCTAATTTTGAGATTTACATAGTTTCTAAATTTGATGTTTTATAAAAACAATATCTTATATTTCATTTTAAAAAAGTATTTAAATAATGAAATATAATTACTTTAGAAATTATAATATTTTGAAAATTCAACTTCCGTGTTGCATGTGTTACAATTCAAATTAATATTAAAATATACACAGATATTTAGTAGGTCACTCTATAAATGATAAAATCTAAGTTAAAGAAGAAATAGTTGAGTGTGACGCCATATGATCAACTTTCTTATTGAGCATCATTAATGTATCATGACTCACTTAACATTAGCTATCAGTTTACTTTGCTCTTGATCAACTCGATATCATTGTTTTATTTACATTTTTGTCCCTTACCCCGCGAAGTTCAAAACAGTACTATCTCTAATTACTTCAAAAGCATGTACATATGATTAACCTTTTGCATATATAAGATATGTAACACACATGCTTATTACTCGTTTGCACAAATATTGGTAAAATCTTCCAATTGATACACGTTAAATCTTACAAGAGCGAATTCGTTGTGAACAGATAACAGAGATTTTAGCTCGAATGGCAGAGTATGGTGGCATCAATAGTGAGCGATCATCAGTAGAATCTAATATGCCATTTTGACATTGCTGGGCATGTGATGTAAAAAATATAGTTGTCGAAAAATATAGTTGTCTAATTGTGAGTTTTGGCACATTCTTTTCCAATAGTTTACATGACCTTACATGCAATTTTGATCCAATTTTGATCAAAAGACATTGGGTGTCTGTATGTAGCACATTCCTTTCCACTAGTTTCATAGACTTACATGTGGGGTAGTATCTATGTGAATAAAATTAACAGATGAAAAGAAGCCACATCAAGGATGTCTTCGTCATAGAGACACCCAGTGCCTCCAAATCATTTCCTCGCCTCATATGTGGGTCTATAAAACTGGTGGAGAGGAATGTGCTATATACACAAAGTGTTTCTGTGCATTATGGAGACGCATGGTGTTTGACAGTGATACGGCTACTCTTAATCGAGCGACCTAAGCCCACTTATTGCAAGGTTCTCGACCTTTAGGCCCACTAGGGTTCAACCCGAGGGTGCTCTATAAAAGGGGCGACCTTTTGCCGAAGCAACACACCAAAATTATACTCATCAATTCGCGTCGTATGTGGGAATACATTCACAAAGCATGTGTTGTCAGAGAAGAATCACAATTAGACTCAATCAGAAAACCTAGATCTGTTTCTCTTAGAACCTGATGCAGTAAACCGTGCCTTACTCTAAAATCGGCTATTTTTCACGATTTCCATCACCGATTGAGCACGCGCTCTAACAAATTCGAAGTAGTTCACATGGCCACACTAGTCACTGACCACAAATCACATGACCCGAGGAATCAGCCATTAATATTTATTTGACATATGTAGATATTCTAGAAAAAATCTCTCTCAGACCCCAATCTTGAAGCGGGTCTCTCTGCCTTTTCAAACCTCTGGCCAGAAAACCACAGATCCGAGTTGTCCATCTTGTTCTCTACTATAAAGAAGGCATGAAGGACCCATCTACTTCTTGTAAACAAAAGCTATCCTAGATTCTCACAAAACGATGCAAAATTTGACGGAAAATTGCGAGAACTTGGTTCTTGGCAAATTCCTATCTGAAGATGGATGTTTTGGCTTCTGTTCGTGAAGTATCAAGTATCTAAAAAACTGGTAACATCTAAATATTCTCTTTAGCTCTACAAAGCAAAACTCTCTCTCCTGCCTGAAGTTCTCTTCCATTAGCAAGCCTACTGCTGTATGCTTGCTGATCATGTGTTGTTTGTTATACTTTTACTGATTTATTATCATATGCACGAAGATTTCTTGGTTGTTTAGGGTTGAGTAATGAGCCAGGACCTCGATACTTGCTATTAGAAGGGCTTGGCTTTGGGGAACTAGATGGAATAAGTTATTTGGTTTGCAATTTTAGATGACAACGCTTAAGCATATGCATAAGAAATACTTACGTCAATGCATGCATGATCTAAAGCTTTGCATATTAATACGATCAAAAATCAAAATTATAACATATTAGTGGAGTCCAATGGATCGGAAAAAGCTATGGCTGATTTCGTGAGAAATAAATGTTGAAATATAAAGTTCAGAACTTCATTCATGTAATCATGCTTCTTATTCTTATTATTAAGCAGCAAGCTTAAAAACAAATTCAACCTGGGAACAAATTCTCTTCGTCATAAAAAATTTATGTCAGTTACTTTGATGAAGAATCACAAACATATTTTGTTCCTCCTTATTTTTAGATAATTGTCTTCCAGTTGATCTTCCTACACTATGCAAGTATGTGGAATATTGGCTAACCTGATATATCCAATAAAGTTGAAATTGATGAAATCAAATTAGGAAAATTAAAGGGGTTTTAATCTAGGGAAAATAAAATCCAATATCCTAACATTTATCATTATATACGTAAAACAAAAGTCAATCAATTTGACATCCAAGTCACCTAAAGTTTTGTTACCTGATTGCACTCAGTATAGTATGTAAGAAATTGAGACTCCGGCACGGTGGGATGTCAGCAGGTTTTTACGTCCTACTTCTTGTACAATTGGGACCGCCGCTCGGTCTGCTCCTTTTCAGAGTGGTCTTAACTGCTACGTTCTGTTTTCGGGGATTGGTTGGCTCTCTCTATCTCTCTCGCTGGTAGAATGACATATTTATTGGTTATTTTGGGTCAATTCTCAGGGATGGTTGAGCTTATCCACAGTTTGGTAGGAGAAGAGCTTTTAGTCAAAAATTTGATGGATGAGGGACTTAGCTCGCAATTTTGAAGATTTAATTGCATATGTGAAACTTTACCCCCATTTGATTCTTTTGATAGTTATTAGGAACTTCTAATATCTGCTAGTGATTAATGAATTGCTCATGATTTTAAATGTATCCTTCTTGTTAAATTTTGGTGGATTTTAGTGCCGAAATTATATTTTTCATTATAATGTGCTCTAATCATTTTTTAAACGTATTGCATGATTGGTAATGACATCCCACAATTGAGCTGGGATGTGAGCTTGAATGGCTCATAGAGGCACCATGCTCACTGTCCATCCCAACCTCGGAAGAAAAAAGATCAAAGCCGACCATTAGTCTTTGGCTCTCACCCGCTACTGTTGCTCATAACTATAGTATGAAGTATATAGGACTTTCTAGGTAGATATGGAGTTTTTGAAGTATTTCTTGCACATAAATAGATAGACAAGAATAAGGATGTTTATTGTGTGAGTGTTTCCTAAACTTTCAAACACTCTATATGCTCGTCCGGTTCTAGGTGTGTCTTTCTATGCATGGCTCATATTCAATATCTACACCCCTCATGTGCCCAAATTTATTTTGGCCTACTGGATCGCGCTTTTGAACTGTGCGTGTCAAGCCACAGAATATAGTTCACTCCTTTGGCTAGTCTATATCCACTTAAAAGTGGTACACAGATCGTACTCAAACAAGCTAAGTAACTACGCCTGCCAAGCCGCGGAATATAGTTCACTCCTTTGGTTGGTCTATGTCCACTTAAAAATGGTACTCAGATCGTTCTCACAGGAGCTAAGTGACATAACTCACACTCAAAAACACCCTATGGCTTCTTTTACACCTAAGCTCGCTCTCACACAAGCTAAGTGACATACCTCATCCTAAAAAAACACCCTAAGGCTTCCTTTACGCATAAGGTTGCTCTTTACACCTGCCTACGTCCACTCTCAAAATGGTTTCCAGGTCGCTTGTTCAAATAGCCCTCCCCCCGCCTATAGTCACGATGCTCAGGTCCCCCTTGTTAACGGCCTACGTCCACTCTCAAAGTGGTTCCCAAGTAGTCCACTTAATCAGACCCACACCCACCCATAGCCGTGGTGCCCAGGTCCTCTCTTTCAACAGCCAACATCTACTCTCAAAGTGGTTCCCAGATCATCTACTTAACTGACGTACGCCTAACGCGTCTCTCAAGTACCCTTCGTTAGACCTACTCTTTATTAAGGTGGTTCCTAGATTGCTCCTTCCCAAGGCCTGTTTCCACATCTAACGCGTTGCTCAAGTACCTTTTGAAGAAGGCACCTCGCTCTATAAAACCTGCACCTGCATGAGGGTTCGATGCCCAGGTTGCCCTCCCTACTTGACCCAAGGGTACCTCTTAAAGAGGCAGCATGCGTCGCTCTTCCCCTACACCAAAGGTCGAAGGTCATTCTTTGCACTAGATTTACAATCGCCCCTCAGTGTGGTACCTTGAATGTGCAAACTACATACTTAGTCACATTCGTCACAATGAAAATGATCTTATCAATGAATCATCTTTATTAGCATGTCATAGCATTCAAAAGGGCAAAAGTCATAAGCCTAAGGAAGGCTTTTACAAGCCAAAGCCAGCGACAAATACGACGTAAAAAGCCTCTAAGCATCAACGTCATCGTGCACTTCGACCACTGGGGAGTTCACCTCCATGCCCCTGGGCTTTCTACCTGCTCTTCGTTGTTAACCTTGGTGAAAGGCCTGAAACTGTTCCCCTTTACTTCAGGGTAGTTCACTTGTAACCAGTGTTTTTCCTTTCCATAGGCCTCCGTGAGGGTCTAAAAGGCATAGTGCTGCAAGATCTTTGCGTATTCAAAGGAATTTTTGAAGTCTGGCACATCAAACCAAGGTCGCACGACGTCAAATACCACGCTTGTGAACCAAGGTCGCTCAACCGCCAGCACACGCGCCAACGAACCAAGATCGATCGGCCTCAAGTACATACGCTAGTGAGCTAGGTTCGCTCGCGGTACCTCTTTGGCGACAACTACTTGGCACCATGGTCGCCCATTAAAAAAATGGCTAAGTTGTTAATCTTCATTATGACGACATGTTTAAGGCGCCAAAGGCAAAAGGCTAGCTTAAGGTTGTTCATCTTCATTAACGTGCAAAGGAAATAGTGTTGTTCATTTTCACAAACACAACATTCAAAACACATTTAAATCCACATCATCATCTATATATAGTCATATTATGTACAGATAATGGAGATGGAGTTGGAGCTAAAAGCAAGGTTCTGGGTGTTTGCACATTTTGGTTTAGGCACACTCCAAGGACCTATGTCCACTCTTAATGTGGTTCTCAGGTCACTCGCCTAATCAGACACCCACCAATAGCCGTGATGCCCAAGTCATTTTTCAAGCCACTCTACAGCCACCTCTTCGCAAGTCTACGTCCTTTTGCCAGTAGTACTCAGATCACTTGGCTAACCTACATCCACTCCTAAGTCATTCTCTAGTCGTCCTTGCTCAAACTAAACTCGCCAAGTAACAGAAGCTCAACTAAGGTCGTTCTTAATCAAAAGCTCAGCTCAAGTCACTCTTACAAAAATTATGCACAGTGAAACCCCCACATCAGAGTATTTAGTTCGCTAAGCTCAAGTCGTTCTCAGACAAGTTGTGCTCGGAAAACAATAGCCATGCAGCAACATCAGAACAAATTTAACTATTTGGAAAAAGAAATCAAAACATAATGCCATTCTTACTCAAAATAGAGTCCCATACAAAACAAGGAAATCAAAAAGTTCCTGGCAGTTCTTGGAAGACAATTGTACAAAGCAAAAAGAGAAAAATAACTTATACAAAAAGGACCTCTAGACACATGACTTCTTTAAAATTACATTTTAAAGATTTTTTTTCCCGGACAAGTGATATGGCTACTCCTAATCGAGCAACCTAAGCCCACTTATTGCAAGGTTCTCTACCTTTTGGCCCACTACGGTTCAACCAGAGGGCCTCTATAAAAGGGGCGACCTTTTGCTGAAGCAACATACCAAAATAAAACTCATCAAACGCATATTAAGGAAAGGATTGATACACTAAAAAGAAAAATACAAAATTTTCTAAGTCTACAGTTGCCCAATCATAGCAAGAAGAAAAATTGATTAATTGATATGGTACAAAAAGATTTAACTAATTGTTTAAAAAAAAAAGATTTAACTAATTGTACCATGTTGTGTACAAGCTTTATGATAAGGAGACTTATTGATAATAAAGCCATAAAGAACTTGATCCGGTTTGAAGAATTGATAATAAAGCCATAAAATCTAAGTGTATAATTTGAAGAATTGAGCTTTTTTCACTGTGGGAGATTATAATATATGAGAAGCCATTTTTAAAGGAGGAGTTTGACTTGAATTCTCTAGAAGCGGAGCGGAGCACTTGGGAAGCTTGAATTGAGAGCGAGCAGTAGCGACATAGATGTGAATATGAAAGAGACCCTTCATTACAGTGAAGGGACATGAGAACCGAGCTCATGTCGGCCATAAATCATGTAAGGTGCCCGGTAAGAGTATGAGTAGTGGCCGAAAAAGGGACATGATAAAGAAAAGCATCTATACGTACTTGAAGGGGTCGATCAACTAATAAGAGCATGTACCATGACTTGGAGAGGTCGGTCGACTAATAAGAGTATATGCACTGACTTGAACACAATTAATAAGAGCATGAGCACGGACTAGTAAGAGCGCGAGCACTAATAAGAGCATAAGAGCACGCGTACTAATAAGAGCATAAGCGCACAAGCACCAACAAAAGCACGAGTACTAATAAAAGCACGTATATTGATCTAAAAAGATCAGGAACACCGACCTAAAGAGGTCATAGAAGCAGTCTCATGAGACCATGTAACAAGACCATATAGAGATGGGTCGTAGAAGTACGTCATAGAGGTGGTCTAATAAGACCATGTAGAAGTACGTCATAGAAGTAGGCCGTAGAAGTGGTCTACAAAGACCATGTAGAAGTAGGTCGTAGAAGTATGTCATAGGAGTAGTCTAATAAGACCATATAGAAGTATGTCGTGGAAGTGGTCGAGTAAGACCATGAACAGTGACCTAAAGAGATCATATGTGTGGTTGGATAAGACCCTGAAAAGGTCATAAATGTGGTCTGAAAAGACCATGTAAAGCCTTGTGAAGAGATTATGGAGACCGATATGAAGACGACGTTGACATGATAGCTAGTCTGATAAGACCATGTATAGTTATTTGGAAAAGATCATACAAACTGAACTGAAGAGGCTGTAGAGATGGTCTGATATGTATGATAATAAAGTTAGGCCTTGAAGAGGTCATTTCCTTTGTCTCATTTTTATTTTGGCAAATGTGGCTAAGTGTACAAATAACACGTTTAGGGTACCATTCGGGGTGTAGGCCTTAACGAGTGCCTTGAGAACCACTTTAGGAATGGACATAAGTCGTTGAAAGTAGCAACTTGGGCACCGCAGCTATAGGCTACCGTAGTTCCAAGTAAACGAGCAACCGGAGAACCACTCCGAAGGTGGACGTAGGTTGCTAAAGAACGAGCGAACACCGTGGCTTGGCAGGTGCAGACTCGTTAAGAACAACCTGATTACCACTGAGAAAGTGGGCGTAGGTCGGTTAAGTACAGTTTGAGTACCACTTGAGAATGGACAAAGACAAGCTACGAGGCGAATAGAACCCCCATTTAACGGCGGGTGTAGTTCTGTTAAAAATGACCTGGGCACCATTGCGAGGCAGACATAGGTCGCTTTAAGTGTGATCTAAGTACCACTTGAGAGTGGACATAGACTAGCTAAAGGACGACTTGAATACCTTGACTTGGCGGGTGTAGGTCGAAGTGTAAGAGCGATCCGAGTATAACATTGTTTAAGTCTACCTTTTTATTAAGCTCTCCAGTGCACAAGGAATCAAGAATACCAATCTGAAAAGGTTGTAGGAGTAGTCTAATAGGATCACATATATTGATCTTAAAATATCTGGACTACCAATTCGAAAAGGTCGTAGAGCTAATGTTATAAGACCATGTATATTGACCTAGAATGCTCATGAACACCGACCTGAAGAGGTCATAGTGATGGTTTGAAAAGACCATGAACACGAACTTCCAAAGCATAGAACAGCAGCATACCTCTCGCCATTGACACAAAGCATAGAACAAGAGCACATCTCTCGCTATAAATGCTGATTTCTAAAGGATAGAACAAGAGCACACCTCTAGCCGCTGATACAAAACATAGAACAAGAGCACACCTTTCGCCATGAACACTGACTTCTAAAGCATAGAACAAGAGCATACCTCTAGACCGAAGAGTAGCTACCAACACAAATGGCAAGGACACAAAGCATAGAACAAGAGGACACATCTCATTGCTAACACAACGTATAGAACAAAAGCATACTTCTCGCCATGAACACTGACTTCTAAAGCATAGAACAAGAGCAACCTCTCGCCACTGATGCAAAGCATAGAACAAGAGTACACTTCTCTCCACGAACACTGACTTTAAAGTATAGAACAAGAGTACACCTCTAGAGCGAAGAGTAGCAATCAAAACAGATAGCGAGAACACAAAGCATAGAACAAGAGCACACCTCTCGCCACAAACACTGACTTCTAAGGCATAGAACAGGAGCACACCCTTAGAGTGAACAATAGCAACCAAAACACATGGTGAGAACAAAAAACATAGAACATAGGCATACTTCTTGCCATGAATGCTGGCATAGGCATACTTCTTGCCATGAACGCTGACTTCTAAAGCATAGAACAAAAGCACACCTCTAGAACAAATAGTAGCGACAAAACACATGGCGAGAACGTAAAGCATAGAATAAGAGCACGCCTCTTGCCACTGACACAAAGTATAGAACAAGAGCACACATCTCGCCACGAACACTGACTTCTCTAGAGGGAAGAGTAACGAACACTGACACAAAGCATAGAACAAGAGCACACCTCTAGAACAAATAGTAGCAACAAAACACATGGCGAGAACGTAAAGCATAGAATAAGAGCACACCTCTTGCCACTAACACAAAGTATAGAACAAAAGCACACCTCTCACCACGAACACTGACTTCTCTAGAGCGAAGAGTAGCGAACACTGACACAAAGCATAGAACAAGAGCACACCTCTCATCACTAGTACAAAGCATACAACAAGAGCATACCTTTAGAGCAAAGAGTATTGACCAAAATAAATGGTGAGAACACAAAGCATAGAACAAGAGTGCACCTCTAGAGTGAAGACTAGTGACCACAACACATGGCCTCTCCTCACGAATTTGCAGAGGATCGCACTTCTGACGTTGCTTCTGTTAGACTGTACGTTTAATCCTCTTTCTTTTCTATCGCGGCTAGGCTGTTCGCCCTATTCGGCGGAGGTTGGGTTTGTAGAAACTTTTCTCTCACGGCTAGGCTGTTCACCCCATTCGGCGGAGGTTGGGTTTGTAGAAATTGCGTTAGATTGTGGATCTAGTTCTGCAGCACTATGTACCTTCCTTAGTTACTAAAGTGGCGTCCTGATGAAAATCAGAGGCCGGTGGTTGATGACTGGTCATTTCCTGGTAGGTGTTTAGATGCTTTGCCTCTGGGTTGTCTTGCTAGAAGAAAGCCTGACTAGGGGGATCATGGACTAGGTTGTTGGGAACATGGTCCTCTTTCGGAGGGAGACGGGGCATGGAGCTAAAGATATTTCGGTTGTATTGGGTGCCTGAGCAAGTTCTTCTGGACATGGCTTTTCCTTTTGAAAAGGTTTTCCACAGATAGCACCAATTGATACGGTTTGATTTCGTGTATATGCTCTATGATAGAACGTCCCTTTTATAGAGCTCCCATGGGCCGAGCTCTAGTAGGCCTCTAGGATTTTTGGAAGGTTCTAGAGCCTTCATGGAGATCGCTCGTTACGCAATTATCATATCAGAACTGAAGGGGGATTAATTAATCATGTAATATCAATTAACAAAGTAATCCTTACATTTGAATATCTCCCGTATATTTATATTGTATAATCCACCTAAATACAAACCAATACCAGGGTTTTTTTTTCCCAAAAATTTATTATACTTATAATGTATCAAAGTTAAAAGAAATGTTTCTAATAACTTTAGAGTCTCTTGACCTTGCTACTTTTATAGTGCAGAACCCCATCCGCGGCTTCATCGATGACATGTTGTGTGATGGGTTTCACTATATAATCTGTGGCAAGGTGTTTACGTGGTAGTTGCTGGTGAGGGTATATAGATTGTCTCAACTTTGTCTCCTCCCCAATGGCAGTAGAATGCCTGACAATCCCCGAATGAGGATTGGTGGTATACGAGATGTCACGTCCTAATGATAAATTTGTCACCAATGCCAAGCTGACAAAGAAAATAAACAGTGCAAGTGGACGTGAAATCATTTTAATTTGTACGAACATAAATAAGGAAGATCATGAACTATTTAAAAACTATCCTTGATTTTTTGATCCATTTTCTCTTCATCGATGCCCTTTAAATATAGGAGGCTTTGGTTAGGAAACAAAGCTCGGGGGAGGAAAAGATTTTTGAGCTTCTTTTCTTTTTTTTTTAATTTTTTTTTTCTGGTGCTGAGAAACTTGTAACATGTAGTTTAGGTAATTAGGTTTATAGTTAGCTTTCCAAAAATGGGCTTAATCATCATATTGTACGTTGAAATTTCCAAACAAGTCCATCACTTTTTCTGTGGATCCTAGGTAGCTATTGTATCACACGATTCTTTCGTCTTCTTTAATTTCACATTCTTTCACAACAGCATCACACGGTTCTTTCATCTTTTCGTATTGATTCTCGGTTGTGACCATATTAATTATTAGTACGATTTTATTAATTCATTGACGGTGGAAAATCATATACTTTTAAAGTAAATTTTTTTTTTTTTTTTGAAGTATAATAACAATTCGCATAATGACAGTACAAGTGCATATAGATATATTCCTTTGAAACATAGACTTAAGAAATCAATAATATAAACTCCTATACAGGAGATTACAAACTACATATAAACTGTAGACAACTCCCTACATGGAGGAATTGAACCTGAGACCTCTACGTCTCAAGGCCTTAACCCCTTAACCAAATAGGCTAAGGTTTCATTGGCTACATTTAAAATAAATTTAATTTCCTCTTTGTAAGGAATTCCCTCTACGTTGTCTGAGCGTGGCTTATTAACGTGCTTCATTTGAAGAACTAGCGAAGATAGCCCTGATCAAGGTGCGCTCTGAAGAAATGCTTTCTCGCAGAGATCGGACGACCTTACTAATAGAAGGGGGGGTATTTGTTTTTGATTATAATGGGAAAACAAGTAATTAAGGAATTACAATGAATAATGAAAATTTTTATGCTATTAGCTTAATTTTTTTATGAAATATATATGTAATGCATCTGAAGCTGAAGCTTATAGATAAAATTAAGGACGAAAAAGGAAGTTTAAAAAAAGATACAAAAAAAATATTGAACCAACTATAGTGAACTGGCAGGTTAGTGTAGCATGATCCTAATTCTTGTACTGTTAAACAAGTAATAGCCCTTACCAAACTACCCTTTTAACATAAATTACCAATAGCTTGCACCATCAATTCGGTGCTCAAAAATGAAAATGGTCAATCCCAGAAAGACCATGTGAATTACAAAAGTTCGGACCAAAGGTGTATATGGTGTGACTGCATCAACAGAGGGGGAAGGCTCTCCTCTCCCAAAATTTGTGGGATGAAGATTGGAGAGCTTAATTATTATCAAAAAACATAAAAATAAAAAGGGCAGGTATGATAATGGACATGCCCTTACGGAATCTTTAGGAAACTCTTATATTATGTCTGTCTGTTAAATCAAATTGGGCTCTATGTAGGCTTCATACATGGAGCTCGATCTGACTCTATAGAAATCAGCCTCTTACATTAACATCTCTAGATATAGGGTAAATCACAGCAAAGGTCTCCTACTTTTGAAAAATTAGTGTCATTCATCTAAATTTGCCTGTTAATTTGAAATTTCTTTCACACATATCAAACTTTTTTATGCATGTATCATTTTTTTGTACCTCCACAACAAATGTCTCCAACTTTACTTCCACTGGTAGCTTTTTCCACGACTTTTAAATAATCTAGACCAGAACACCGTCAATCTTTGAAAATTTGGCTCCACTCATCCTAAAAGATGAATTATTTTGACTTTTCCGTTCAAGACATGCTTAGACTTATAAGTTGTATCATTCATTTGGGTAAATTTCCACAAAGGTCCCTAAACTTTACACTCATGTGTACATTCATCCCCAACCTTTAAATTTGGACCAGGAAATCTCCAACCTATAGAAAGTTAGCACCATTTATCCAAATGGATGAATTTTTTCATTAAATTGTTAGGTTATGTTTGGGCAGCCAATTGAATCAGATTTTATTATAATTCAAATTATATTTCATATTCATTTGAGGGTATATAAAAGGGACATATGTGCATATATAGATTTGGGCATTAAACCTAATCACCTTGCCCAATTGGCTAGCCTAACCTGACCCAGCTAGGTTCGGTTGTGGCCTTAAAAAAATTTTTAAAAAACTGAATGTGATGGAATACAAACCCCATTGTGAGGGAATCAAGCCTAATACCTAAATCCCATGCTTATCACTTGTAGTAACGGAATGGCACAGCACAAAAATATGATGGCTACATACGGAATAACACTCTAGATAATACAAGTAATCCGTTTATTCATCTCTCTCATGTAATTGATTTTGTAGTGTAGTTTCTCAGACAACCACGTGCACCTACAAATTAAATGTGACTTAAATCGATGGAGATGCCTAATGCAATGATATATTGCCGTGTTGAAATTCTTTGTCGAATTGTATCTATGTGGAGATTTTTGTAAGGGTAGTCTTATCCAAGTGCATATGTCTAAGTTGTGCTATATGAACAATATCACATATAAAAAATCTAGCAAAACTGACGCATAGCACAATTTTGTTTTTCAACACTCACATCATTTTTCTATCAACACTTATCACATAACTCACTTGTCAATTTTGCAAACCTTTTTGTCTCTCTTTTTGTCCAATTAGAATTTTTCTATATCTAATCTACTAATAAATATAATTTATAGGGCAAAATATATTTTTCCTAATTAATAAATAAATATTTTCTTTAGAAAACATAAGGTGTAGCAATATGTGAAATTCAGAGTTTGTTCTTTGTAGTTAATATTTTAGTTTTTTTTTTTAATAAAAAGAGATTGTTGTTTAAAATGTGTAGTGAAAAAGTGGAAAGAGATTATTGAGAATTGTGAAGAAGTAAAAATATATAGTTGGTGTGAGTTTAAATTGTCAGGTTTTTTTGTGGTGAAAAAATAATAAAGTGTCCAGTAGTGGCAGAGGGAGATGGGGGCCTTTGGGGGCATTGGACCCCAATGAAGTTTGAGTTTTCCATTTTTTTTTTTTTTTGAGTTACGAGTTAAAAGTCAATTGTTCCCACACCGCAATTCACTTCCTTACATGCATATCACATTCTTCCTCCCACAAAACCAAACTAAAACACAGAACCAAACTAAAACACAGAAACATATATCATAGTCCTTCCAAAACTGAAATTCTACGCTTTACTTTGTCTTGATGTGTGCTCTTGTAAAGAGTTTGGAAAATTTCAATGTATTAGTGATCTTGAACAAAAGTTGGTTACAATAAAAAAAATAGAATATATCTGTTTCTTTACAAGCTTTTCATTTTGGCACTAATTCATCTAGTTGCCACTACTACATATGAAAGAGTATTTTCTGTGATGAATATTGTCAACAGATGATTTTAATCGGAGATCAATGGATGAATTATAGTTTAGTTGCTTACATTGAAAATGATGTATATGATTTAACAAAGATGAAAATGATACTATCAAGCCGTGTTATAAAAATATGAAAACCAGAAGAAAATAGTTGTAAAAACTTAGTACTAGTTTAATATATTTGTATATTGTTTATCGACAAATTCTTTAGGTATAAGTTAGAACATTTCCAATGTGAGGAGCAAACTAAAAGGGAAAAAGTAAAAGGAAATTGAGGGGTGAAAATCCAAATCATTTGCGTTTTTTCCTCTTAAAAATGAGTTTTTGGCCCCTACATTGGATTGGGGTGGTGAGGGAAAAAAAACCCACATTGAAAATGCTCTCAATCTGTGACCCTATTAGATTTATATCCTGGCTCCGCCACTGGTGTCCAGTCTTAATTTTAGCTCAATCTATACAATAATTAAATGAAAGGAGCATATAATAAAATCTTACTACAGTTTTTTGGGCACTTTTCCTAGAGCAGGGTTAAATTTGGTCTTTTTGTTGCCAAGTGTGAAAACCGATGCAATAAACTCTTTCTATAAATTTTTTTTTTCTACTCAAATTATCTTCAAAATTTTTGAATTATCTTATTTCCATTTTCTTTTCATTCCTATGAAAATCCAACAATCGTGATAATCTTCTCCATGTTTTCAGGCGGATTATTCTTAAAATTACTCACTCACTCTCTATATCCCGCAATTGCTTATCTTTCTAAATTTTGGATTAGAAAATGTCTCTATTTAATTGCTTTTGAATGAGATTTTCTTTCTTTTTTTTTTTTTTTACTTGATCCAATATTTGTTTTTCCTTATTAATGGCTTATAATTCACTCCTCAAACAGCTACCAGCACAGAAACAAAGTTTTTTTGTTCAATAGTATAAAGAGATTGTAAGATAGGGTAATCAAACATTTATCCATAGGTTTAAGAGTTGATTAAAATGTCATCATACAACATTTGGCGCAAACAAACAAAGTTAATGGTTTATGATTTTTATGAATTGATTATTTATATTATATGAAAAGATTAAAATAAAATGTTAATATGCTTACAAAAAATAAATATATATAACTATCAATAGTTAAAATTTTAAAAAATAAAATTAAAAAGAAGGAACTATCTGCCTTTGCAATCTTTTTCTTAAACAAATATATAATACTATATTATTATATCAAGTTTTTCACTTTTTCTTTTAACATGTGTGGACATCTCTCAATTCCTTATAATAAGTTAAATTATTTTAAATTATTCTTTTCGTACATTGCACGAGTGAAAAACTAGTAACATGATAAAAGTACGATTAATGTATGAAATTAAAGACGCAAGTAAGAAGCACAGGTCTTATTTCAAGCACCCAAGTGTGCTATTTAAAACATATAGATTCTCATAAAAGTGGGTAAATTTCATTTTTCCTCCCCAAAACAATTTTGTCCACACTAATTTTTTTATTCTTCTATTTTATTCCTAATCTTTTATATATTCACGCATTTTGTCCATTTTGTTAACTTTTCCGCTAAATAGGATGTTAATAATGAGTCATGGGTGAAATGAGAATAATATTTGGGTAACTCTACTCTACGTATACAACCATTTTGAATGTAAGATCACTATTTCAATTAAAATGTGACGTAGTATAAACAAATGTACTGTGAATATAATATAAGTTTTAATTTAAACAAACAAATATAAATATATATTATAGATTATTTAATTCTAGTTAACTTTTGGAGTTCTTTATTTCGAATAAAAAGGGTTAACTGTGAAGTAATTAATCTTCGCTTGGACACAAATTATAATTGACCAATTAAACATTTCAAAGGCACTAACCAATTATACATATATAGCAATTATAATTGAAATATTATTCTGAACAATTATTTCAGTCCATTAGATTTTTTTAAATAATAATAATCACAATCACAATTATTCTTAACAATCTAGCTGAGGACCTAAAAGTCACCTATTAGTATCAGAACATGCATCATTAATATATCATTTATAAGGCATTACACGTTCATTTGATAGTAATCCAATCATTTTATTAAGATGAATTGATTTTCATGTCACAAGTTTATTTTGTATGAATGCATGTTCTAATAATGCAATTAATTAAAGTGTGTATTTATATACATATTGAGAAGTATTATATAAGAAAAATAGTATTTATTGATATAAAATTTTATGTCTTGTAGGTGTTAGAATTTCACAGGCGCAAGTGGATCAAGACCAGTTCGAACAGTCAACAATTACGGCTACTGCAGGGCAGGTGTCAATGAAATAATGAGAACAGGGGTTTTAAGGATCCAATGAAAATGATTCGAGTGGATTGGAAATATAACTTAGATTTCCACAAGATCCTCCATTGTGACCAGCTTCAAATTCGGTAAAGTTGTAAAATTCAGCATAAAGTTTGTGTTCTTATCAAGACAAGGTGTCGAATAGTGTATAGTCTTCAGTATTTTGATCATATCGGGAGTTGTAGAGAACAGATTGGAATAATTCAACTTGGAGAGTGAATCTAAGAGATTTATCTACAATCTTCATATTTAACCCCTTTCCAAATTCAGAATAGAAGTTGACCAAACACAGCCAACAAAAGACAACCACCAAAGAGCTTGATAGTCAAACTTGTCGTGTGTACAGTTGTCGGTTTTTTAAACGTATGTCGAGTTATGCTTATCCAAATTATATGATTCTTGATTCATTAGAATGAAAGGCTAAAGGTATACAAGCCATATTTATCATCAACTTCTGAATCTAGTGAAACATCCTCAGAAATACCCGCAAATTACAAGTTGAAAGATTTACAGGATAGTTGTTGGACAAGTAGGCAGTGCTTAGTATTTTAGACATATCTCGGCAAACAAATTTCCAATTGACCTTAAATTTTATTTTAAAACATAGAAAACTCATTTTTAGACAACTTTTATTTTGTGACAAGTCCTATTTCAATATATATCATCACAAAATACAGCTAAAAGTTGCATCAGGTTTGTAGTAGTCTACTAAGCATTTGGATTAACTTTAATCAAGTTGCAACAAGTAAGTTGGTGCATTTTCTCTATATAAAGAGCATTCTTGTGAACATTAAAGAACAATTTTAGTTTTTGCGAAGTAAGTGGAGGAGGCTAAAAGGCCGATTTTGGAATGAGCAAACGCTAGATGGGAAAGATAACTTTTCATATTCGGTTTTTTATATCTATTTCATATATCTTTTAATTTTTATTTTTACCTAGGTGAATGATGAAACCATAATAGTTATATAACTCTCTATTTTGTTATTGGTTCCAAATATTATGTACTCTAAACATCCATGATTCCAGTTTCATCAATGATAAGTTATAATTTCATCTTTAATATCATGTATTATTGATTGCTAGAAGATTTATCCATACTTGGTTTTGAAAATTTAATAACTAATTTTATTTAATTACTTGTGACTTACCAAGTTGTTTGTATGTAGTGTTTTGAGAATAACATACCTGAAGTAAAAGGGAATCTACATTAGATTAGTCATGTTTTGAGTTTAGCGATAAATCATTCGCAGTATAAAAGATTGATTTCTTATTATTACTCAAATATTGGAATCACACACAAGATAGGAATTATTTACTATGCGTTGGTAATCTGCAACCTTGGTAATGTTTTCTCCTTTGAATTGTATTCGTAAACTTTTACATTCTTTCTTTTTACTAGTTTGCATTTTAGTTATCAAATCTCAAAAATTGTTTAGAACGAGGTCAGAGTTAAAATCTAATTCAAATTCACTAAGTTGTTCCACATTTGTAGCAATCCTCGTGGGATCGACTTCGTTACTCAAGTTTCTATATTTCAATCGATTCGTGCACTTACGAGTATTTAAAATTGACACAACAGTCACCTATTGAATCATCTCGTTATACAATTTCACTTTTTAAATCCTTCAAATGAAAATCCATTTTTCCTTTCTTTTTTTTTTTTTTTTTTTACCAATGAGAAATCATCCAGTAGCTACAAGAAAAGTGAAAAAAAAAAAAAAAGGAAGGAAACTCATCAAACCATTGATGTAATGTTTTAATAAACTCAAACAAGATGTCAATTTTGAACAATAGCCTACAACAAAGCAAAGCTTCAAGTTTAAAATCAGCTTTTGAAAAGACCATGTATCCCGTGCCTTACTGGCTTGAAAATGGACAAGCAGCTGCAATGATGTAGATGACATAGTAGTAGTGTTTCTAGACAAATTTGATAGGCATTGCTAATTAGTTTAGCCGGCGTTCAGTATTGTTGGTATAACTTCTGCATACGGTCTCCATTTTCAGCCAATAATATATGATTTTGGGGTAGTTCGACGCGTCAAATGTAACCCATTGCTTTGCTAGTGCATACGTAGCTTTTTGGACATTTGACACTTCATGTAAAGAGTTTTTCATTTTTCTTGTATTTTTATTTAGAGTTCATATTTAGTTTGGGCCTCTCTGCTTTTGTCTGGCCGCTTGAAGTTTGTTGCCCATTAGGGCATCTATTTCTAATAGTTTCTTAGTGCTATAGGGTTTCGATTGCATTGGAATTCGGAAAATAAAATTGGTTCTTAAGTCGCAATCCATGTTCTTTAATATTATGTGATTATAAGTGCGCCTACATTGTGTAGTTTGTAGCTAGTTCCCAGGAATTGACATTTGGCTCACCGACCAGAATTTTTTTCTTCTTTTTTGTTCGTTTATGTCAATTAAAAATGGATTCGGTGACCATTGGCTGATGTTGATGCTAAATTTCTAAGTAAGTGCATAATAATATTTTTTCAAACAGCTCTGAAGAATATATATTATATGAACGGACGTTAGCGGGGAAGAAAACATTTTTTAATAGGTGTAATGAGTGTGAAATTTAGAATATTTCGAGCATTTTAAATATTTTCGTTTGTTAAAAATTCAGACATCATAGGAACCTAGAAAACCATAGTATTTGTCTTTTTTCTAATTTTTACACATGTACATAAGTTAAATGAAATAAACACTATTTTACCACTCGATATCACAAGACTGGACCAATCCATATTTTCAAAATTCAAAGTACATATGTGTAAAAAAGTTAGCTTTCTTGAGTAATCATTTCAGCTAGGAGAGCTAGATATTATTAGTAATAAATAGTATTTGAAAATGATGGCAGGTATAACTTCACGTGGTTGTAATTCACGGGGTTGTACCTTTTTTTTTTTTTTTTTTGCCCCTCTCTATTTACTTGTCACAATAAGACTGGAAAATTTGAAGTTGTACTAAATTGAATTATCCTTTATTCTTCTTCCTACTAGTCATTAATTCTTAAACTTTTTTTTTTTAAATACAATTGCTGCCCACTAGTAGCATAATTGTGTACAAATATATGTCCTACTGAAATACAATACAAAAAAACAATGATACAAACTTCTATATAAAAGGCCACAAACTACAATAAATATAAACAAACCCTCATATAAAGAGAAATGAACTTAAGTCTCAGGCATCAACCTTAACCTTCTAATCAAACAGACTCTAAGGCCTCATTGGAAATTCATAAACCTTTCAGGATATGTTGATTGATTAATGAGAAATGGCTATATATGTCAAGATCACCAACATTTCCATTTTTTTAATTTTTTTTCCTTTTCTTTTCTTTTTTCTCTTTTTTTTGGGGGGGGGTGGGGGGGTGGGCCTCATTCATTTTCAATTGTTATTTTGTGCATCATTATTCATCCACACTTACTTTCATGTGACGAGAGGAGTCCAGCAGCATTCTAATTTGCTTTCCAAACAATTCAAACACTTGATCTTTCCTTTTTAGAGAACTTGTGAGATTTTTTACTCTACTACATAAAAAGTAAAATCAAATGTTACCCATGCACAATAAAATCGACATTTTATGTTGTCAGCATTCAAACTATTTTAAACGAGAAATAGAAACTCTCTCAAAAAAAGGGGGAAAAACCAAGAATTACAATAATTGAAAATGAGTAATGAAGATTTGTCTAATATAATTGAAAATGATTTTATCAAATTATTTTACAATGTGTCAATTTTATTCGAATCCTAACGAAGTCTTATCTATTTTCAACAAATAGTTACTAGGAATTTTTCTAAGGAGATGTTATCTCTCCCCTTACGGAAAGGCAACTATCACGTGCCTGCATGTGAGTATGGGTTGGGGGATTGAGATCCCATAGCCAAACCATGGTTACTAGAGCTTAGATGTTTGAAAAACAACCACTTGAATTAAAACTAATTTCTACTATATATCATCATTGTAGTTTAAAATCGTCCACGGTTGGAACTTGAGCACCAAAAATTAATATAATTTTCACTTTATTAAAACTAATATCGTTAAGGATGGTCTTCATATTTCCCACCAAGTCACATCTCCTGTCACCGCCATCACTTGCACTTCTTTAAGCAACGGTAGAATTCGTTTGAAAGAATCAAAACTTCAAAATTAAAAAGAAATCTAACATTTAGGATTTCAACCTTTAATTGGACGTTTAATTCTTTTTTTTTTTTTTTGGCAGTAAATTGAAGTTTAATTCTTTGAAATGAGTACAATATATGGAGATTTAATTAATAGAAGCAATTTAACCAAATTACTGACAAATAAGACTATAATAAGGATCAACTACCCACTGTTTAAGTGATTGAAAAATATTCATAACTTAAATGACTATCTCCAATACTTGGACTTTGATAGTTGTCATTGAAGGTAGATGAGATTTTAAAAAAGATGGCTATATTGACAGCACTTTTTTTCACAATCACATCGCATTATAATTGTATTCAATATTTTTTATCTTTTTAAAACTTTATATTAAAACATTAAATTTTTTTTTGTAATTGTATTTTTATCATTAATATTCGGTCATTATCACATATGTGTCTATCAATGATTTTTTTTTGAAAATTATGGTCAAAACTACTTAAATCTATTAATCAGTCAAAAAGCAAAATCAATAAAAATAAACTACATATTTTCTTATGATTTTAAGAAATACAAATGAATATGTCAAAAAAATACAATTGAAACTTTTTGAATAATAAACCTCACTAAGAACTAAGATATGAAAATTAGTTAGATGTTTAGAAAAAAATGCAATAAAATTTGTTAGGACACAAATATTATTATAAGTTATAAAGATTAATACCTTCAACGTAATAAAAAATTATTTCCCTTTTGGAAATCATTTGTGAAATTATTTTAAATAAAATAGAAAACAGAATGAGAACTATAAAAGTTATGGAACACGTTGCTGAAATTGAATGGTGATATCGCGGTGACATGTCCCATCGTCCTATTAGTGACGTGTTATCCTCTCCTTGTCGTTCAAATCAATGAACCCAATCCTCAAACTTGTTTTCAACTATTATACTTTTGTTTTTTTATGTTTGTCTTCTATGAATACTACCGTATATAATCTTATATATATTAAAATAAGAGAGTGACTATATGTAAGTTTTTCTGTCAAAATTAATATTCTACTTTTATATGCTTCTTTTACTTTTTATTTTATAATAATAATATTTATTCATTCTCTTCAAAAAAATAATACTTATCTATTAGTTACATTTTGTTATTATTTTATTTTATTTTATAATAATATACAAAAATTTATATATGTTTTTATTTTATATATAATATGCTATTTGTATTAATTTGGTAGAAATTACTCTTTCTCATTTTATTACTTAATATTATTGTTTTATGAATGACAATTTATTTAGTTTTGTATCAAGTGAAAATATTATACGTTTTAATTTGATTATATTTATGTATATTAGTAATATATATGTATATGAGTGATTAGTACGTAATAAAATTATGATATTAGTTTTTCAAATTACTAGGTTTTTTTAACTAATTATTCTTTTCTGTGCAACACACGGGGTATACAACTAGTAATAATAATAAGTCTATAATTGTCAAAAAAAGCATAGGCAATTCTCCACAAGGATTGATTAGAGGTGTGCATTAATTATAGGCTCATTGGCACAATATGACCTTAACCTTTAAATTTATTGTGTAAACTAACTCAAGCCTTTCAAACTTTGCAATTATAACCTTAAATATAACCTTCTTGGTGCTATCTAACCTTTTTATTTAAAAAAAAAAAATAATACCCTCAAATTCTAATTTAGTTAAAATTAATCTAAAATAATTAAATGAAAATTACGAATATTAAATTTTAATATTTACTTTTTAAACACCATCAAATTTATGTAGTAATAACAAAAATACATGATTCATGATGAACTTTGTAGGAGCCCGCTCGGGATGAAATAGTATTTTCAAGAAGCGCAATCCCACAGAGCGGGATAGACCAAAGGCGTCTCGCCCTATTTCGCATGTGACTATTCGCTTAACTGAAATAAATAAAAATTGTAATATAAATGAGAACAAGTTTAAAAATGATAAAGAATATAACATCCTATGAAAATTTAACCCTCAATTAAGTTATGTGGCCGCTATTTTGACAATGATGGAATAATTGCCTAAATTGTATTAGAAAGAATACAAAATTGTCACTCAAATGATAATCAAAGAAAGAATGTGGTCCTAGATTAATATAAACCAAAGTATGGTGACTTAATTGAAAGATAATACAAAGTTGCGCAATAAACGTGTGAACCATGTTTAGCCACATCGCCGCCTAGTGTGTACGGTGCCAGATCGCACCACGTGTCACGCTATAATTGGCGGAACTCAAAGATTTATTAAAAACAACTAAATCTTAACTATTATATAAAGAGCTAAAGGGTTCTCAAATTTTTCCAAACCCCCCAAACCATCCCCTTTCTCTCCTGAAACCTCAAAATTTTCCCAAAGCTATAAGAGGGAGGAAATCAACCTTAAAAACCTATCAAACACCTAGTTTACACTTGAAAAAGAGTCATTTCCATACATAGAAATATCCTAACTTGAAAAATAGTTTTGATTAGAGAATAGCAAGACTTTAGAGGCACTTTTCTACGTTAGGGTTATTGAAACCATCTTTGAGAAATCTTTAAGGTAAGTAATGAATGCTTTGATTCCTTTTCTTTTGTTCATAAAGTTTTCACGAGATATGCAAGGATTTTGATTGAAGTATTTCATGAAATGAACATGAACTTTATGCATTGTTATGAAAAGAAAGATTGATTCTTTGCATTTATATCACTAGTTAACACTCTGCCCGTCTTGCTTTACTTTGTAGTAACATGATCATGCTATGTGATCTTGGTCATTTTGGTCATGCTATGTGATCTTGGCCATGCTATGTGGTAATATGACAATGCTATGTGATCTTAGTCATTATGGTCATGCTATGTGATCTTTGTCATTTTGAATTATTGAATCTTATGCGCACTACGGATAGTAGTTGTGAATCACATGATTTTCCTGAAAATGCATATCTTAAATGAAAGGTGAATCAAACTATTTTGTCACTCACTAAGTACGTTATACTCATCCCCTTCCTTTCTCTTTAACAACCATATAGGTGTTGAATTAAGAAGTTTTGTAGCCAGATCGTCCTAATGATGGAGAAGATACATGTATATGATAGAGATTTCGGTGTCTAGCCGAGGTTTCATTGTGGGTGGCCGTAATAGTTATTGTAAATTTATAAGGACATGATATCATGTATCATATTGTTTCGCTTGAATTTGTAAAGTCTCGCCTTCAAATTTTGAATCGCTATTTATTTCACAAATGCTTCCACTACCATTATACGCCGATAATACAAGAAAATAAGATGACAAATTTGGGGGCGTAGAAAAGAATATAACAAATTGGATCGACAAACAAATCAAAAAGTTGAATCAGACATCCTCACCCTAGCATCAATCTGGTTTGCACGTACCCTGCATTAGGCATATAGAATAGCAGATCAATCTTCCTCACTGTCATCGCTAAATTCTCATCAGTTAATTTTTTTAAAATATAAATAAATTATAATTTTTCTTATTTTTATCTATTTCTTATTCACTAGCAATTTTTAGTTCAATTAAAATTTGACGGGGTACTAGAGTCTTTTTAAGTAAAAAAAGTTAAATTTTATAAAAAAAAAAAGTGAGATATAGGGTTAGAATTGCTAAATTCTAAAGGCTAGAGTTAGATTACACAATAAAATAAAAAGTTAGGGTTAAGTAGCTCCAATTAGCCATTAATTATATTAGTAAAATTTAGAAAAATCTTCTCAAACGTGTATAAGGCGTAAAAGTCAAGTATTGAAAGATAAAGCTTGAAATAAAGACATCGAGTATAAGTGTGTTCAAATGCTCTTTTTAGAACACAGATATAAAATATATATCACTAACTATACATTTACAATTGTATTCTGAAATGCACACATACATTATATAATATAGAAGTGAAAAACAATTGAAATGACACCTTGAGCCCCTGCACGACAATGCGCTGCCATTGTGTGATACTAGTGCAAACAATGCACGAGACAAGGAACACAAGCCTCAAGTTCATGTAATGCATTGGAAGAAAACAACCTTATATCCCCCAACCCCCAACCCCACTCCCACAAAAAAAAAATAATAAAAACACCGTTATACGCTTGCAGAGGGACTACATATATGAAAAACTACAATGAGGAAATACAATGAAATGATAAATGATTTTTGAAAAAGGTAAAATAAAAAACCTACAAATAAAGTGAAAATGTTCCTGTACCAGATACATGATACAGAATACTACTAGCCAATGTAATTTGAGGTGAATGGTGATGTGCTAATATTATAGTACGTTACTATATAGTACTGATATAGCACCATATATGTGGTGCTTGAACATTCTTAACAAATAAAGAGCTTATATTGAAGACTGTTCAAAATTTTCCCTTTCCAATTTAAAGATACTTTTTATAATATGGAATATACCCTTTTAAAATGAAGGGAGTCATGCAAATACTCCTAGTGAAGTTGATAACCTTTTTCTCCTTTCTACTTAATAATAATAAATAGTAATAGTTCTATTTTCTTGACCACGAAATAACTAGCAAGGAAGACAACTAGTGTAAAATTTTATTTCCCACCCCCAAAAAAAAAAAAAAAAAGAAAAGAAAACTAATGTAAATTTGATATGCGCTTAGAAATTTATTTGACATTAAGTTGTGGCTGTGCTCGGGACTATCTCCCTACAGCTAGTAGAATTTGGGGTAATGCAATTTTATCATTCCAATTAACTAATAGGGTTAATATTAGGTCAATTACATTGCATTTATTTTTGTTATGGAAACGTCCTACGATTTGTAGATTTGAATCCCCAAGAGTTATCCCCACAACCCAGATAATATATCATATCATAGAGAAAGGCAAAAGCAAGAAAAGAACACCCTAGATGTTTACCTCTTGTTAGAGAGGCCCAGAGTTCACCACAAAGGCTATGTCTCTAGTCTAGGCTCCACCAAAGGCAGGAAACCCCTTTCTACTAAGCAACAACCACCGATCCTTACAAATACAAACACTCCTATTAATCCAGTAAGGATTACACTGCAATCCACACTACAAGCTTCTCTTTTAGCAAAAATTACAAGGGATCACACACTCAGTTACCCTAGACACAATTACAAAGAAACGCTCAGAGGAAGCAGAAGGGAGAAAGGGGGTGGAGGTGTTAATCCTAGACATGAGACAATAATAGCCTTTAAATACTCCCAAGGAACAGTCAGATGAGAGCCTCAAAGCAAAGATCAAGATTCAACTGTAAGGGGCAGGACTCATGACATGATAAAAGGGCTAGACATTTAACAAAAATGGGCCTAACAATTTTTGGGTCATATTACAACATCTCCACCTTGAACTAAAAATGGTAGTGGCTTAGTTTGAAAGGATTCTCAATTATGCTTTCCTTGCCTTTAAGTGCCTGCAAAGAAATAACACATAGTCAGCGTCTTTTCAAGTCACAAAGTGAAACAGTCATAAAGGAGATAAAAGAGAAAGTAAAAGAAGGAGAAGGATCAGGTTAAGTTTTATAACCCCAAACCTACGAAGGGTTATCAAACTAGACCTAGAAAATACCTAACCTCTATCAATATTCAGCATTGACAAACAAGACTGAAATTTTCCAATAATCAAATGTTTGGTCCCCATATCAGAGGGGTTGAATTGAGAAGCAATTTTATCAAGGTTAAGCTCACATTTCCCACAATATCTCTGATAAATTCAGCTTATCGTCAATGTGCTTTGTTCTATCATGGAATACAGGGTTCTTACACAATTGTATGGCAGATTGACTATCAGAATAGACATTCACACTTCCTTGATCAAAGTTCAATTCTTTCAAAATCCCTTTTAACCATAAGGCCTCTTTTATGGCCTCAGTGATGTCCACATATTCATATTCAGTTATGGACAAGGCTACAATGTGTTGTAACTGGGATTTCCAACTTATGCAAGCATCACAGATAGTAAACACATAAGAAGTAGTTGACTTTCTATTATCCCTATCATTTCCAAAATTAGCAGCCACATAGCCTTTAAGTTTAATACCCTCAGTACAATGTCTAAACACAAGCCCTTTTTCAGCTGTATTTTTCAAATATCTCATAGGCCATTTTAGTGCTTCCCAATATGGTTTACCAGGGTTAGATATAAATCTACTTAAAACACTCACAGCATATGCAATGTCAGGTCTGGTACAGACCATGAGAAACATAACAGATCCAATAGCATTTGCATAAGGCACATATTTCATGTATTCAATTTCAGCCTTATCACTGGGAACTAATCTCTACTGAGGATGAATTGATTGGACAGAGGCACATTAACGGTTTTGCATCAAGCATGGAAAACTTTTCAAGGATATTATGCACATACTATTCTTGTTTAAGAACAAGAACAACCTTTTTCCTATCTTTAACAATATGCATGCCAAGGATCTTTTTTGCATCACCCAAGAATTTTAAATCAAATTCAGCACTCAGAGAATTAATGACATGTTCAATTAAATCAATGCTAGCACTAATCACAAGCATATCATCCACATAAAGGAGTAAGTAGACAAAAGCCTTAAAGGATTCATCAAATTTAAAATATAGGCAGTAGTCATACAAGTTTTTCCTAAATGCAAGTTTGTTCATAAAAGTATCAAACCTTTTGGTCCATTGCCTAGGTGATTGCTTAATCCGTACAATGCCTTTTTCAACATGCATACATGATCAGGGTAAGACTTATCAACAAAGCCAATAGGTTGGTTCATATAAATAGTTTCATTACAGTTTTTACATCCAACTGTTTCATTTCAAGGTTAAAATGTGCAACCAAGGCAAAAATAATCCTAACAGTTGTGTATTTAACCACAGGAGCAAAGATTTCAATGTAGTCAATACCTTCCTTTTGTGTAAATCCCTTGGCAACTTATCTAGTCTTATATCTGGCAAGCCCAGATTCGCTATCACCTTCCTTTATCTTGAACAGCCATTTGCAATCCACAATGGACTTACCTTTAGGTTTTGGAACCAAAATCCAAGTCTTGTTTTTTAGCAATGAGGACATCTCCTCATTTAGAGCAGTAACCCAAGACTTTGAGTCTTTAGAACTTACAGCTTCATCATATGATTTTGGGTCATTGCAAATCATTGTTTCAAACACATTAAAACTCATAGAAGCAGTGTAGTCATTCAAATACCCAGGAGCATTTCTCTCCCTTCCCTCGCTATCTCTGACAAGTTGGTAATCAGAAGGATTTTCAGGCTCATTAGCATACTCAAGTTCTTGGTCAGATTTTGTTTGTTCATTATGATCATATTCAGATAAGGTTTGTTGATCATTACTGTTAGAAGGTTCATTTCTAGAAATGTTATCCTCATTCAAGGGCAGCTCCACCTCAAAAGGAGTTCCCTTTGGATGATTGGACTGTTTACTGTTAGCTTCAGACTCATTCAAACAAGGTATGTCATTTTCATTAAAAATCACATCTCTACTGATCAAAGTTTTAAAACCAGGGTGATTTTTAACCCAAAGTCTGTATCCTTTAATCCCCTCTGGGTACCCAAGAAAAACACATTTTTGAGATCTAGTGTCCAACTTGTCTAGCTTTTGGTGTGCATAGGCAGCACAACCCAAAACCTTTAAGTGTGAATAATCAACAGGTTGACCAGTCCACACATTTTCTGGGACTTTACCCTCAAGAGCAATAGATGGAGATTTGTTGATAAACTATACTGCAGTAACTGCAGCTTCCCCCAAAAATGTTTTGACAGACCAGATGCACTCAGCATACACCTAACTTTTCCCAAAATGGTTCTGTTCATTCTTTCAGCCACCCCATTTTGCTGAGGGGTATGGGCTACAGTCTTATGTCTTTTTATCCCAAATTGATTGCAAAAAATATCAAAATTTTTATTGCAAAACTCCAAACCATTGTCAGTTCTTAAGCATTTCAGTTTTTTATTGGTTTAATTTTCAACAAAAACTTTTCAGTTTTTAAACTTTTCAAATGCATCAGATTTACTTTGTAGTAACATGATCCACACATTTCTTGAGAAGTCATCAATTATGGACATGAAGTACTTTTTTCCTCCATGTGTATGTGTGCTAGATGGACCCCACAAATCAACATGCACATACTCTAAGATTGATAAAGAATTATGCAATCCAGTTGAGAAAGTGACTCTATTCTGTTTTCCTAGAATGCAAGTTTCACAAAAACTTATTTTAGAAACATTGTCTTTTCCAAAACTGCCTTGTTTACTAAGTAAGTTTAAGCCTTTTTCACTCATGTGAGCCAACCTTTTATGCCACAGTAAAGTTGTATCGGGATTTGCTAGCAGCTAAAGAGAGTTCAGCGACAACTTTACTCACATAAAGACCCTTTTTTTAGGACCTTTGAAAGCAAGTAGGGTACCTTTAAAGACTTTAAGAAACCACCCCCAAAATAGCCAGTGAAACCATCATCCTCCAGAGATGACACAGAAATCAAATTATTCCCAAGATCAGGGACATGTCTGACATTCTTCAGAATATACACGTAACTAGAATCAAATTTTAAAGTAATATCCCCCACACTATTCACACAACAAACCTATTTATTAGCAACTGTCACAATTCGCTGATTGACATTTCTATAATTATGGAATAATTCTTTTACAAGAGACATGTGAAAGGTACGACCAGAATCCAAAAGCCATTCAGATTTATCAATAGAATTTGATACATGATTCACAACAGAATCATCACATACAGATATCATATAAACATCACCCAAATTTTCACTAGGGGTAGAAGCAAGATTGGATTGGCTAGAGGAATTTCCCTGATTGTTATTACCTTTATTGGGGTACCCTCTTATGTATTGGCAAACTTTATATCACCCAAATATTGTCTATTTCTTGATTTTGATCTAGTTTTAGATTTTCCCTTTTTCTTATGGTTCTGATATCCTCCATTTCCATTTCCATGTTTATTATGATGATTATTCCTTATCTGAGGCCTACCTCTAATCAGCATGCTTTCACCATAGTTCTTTTCATTTTTAAGTTCAAGTTCCCTGCTTCTAAGGGCATTCATCACAGTGTCTACACTGATTTCATCTCTGTCATACTTAATAGCAGCCTTAACCTCTTTATAGGAATCAGGAATAGCATTTAGAAGTACAACAACAGTATATTTATCAATGCTTTTGTCCCCACAGCCTTTAATATCTTGAATCAACTTATTAAAGACATCAAAGTTCTCTGTCAAGTCTTTAGTAGCATCAATTTTAAAACTAAAGAATTTTTCTAACAGAAACATTTTGTTAGACAGTGAGGTTTCCACATATATTTCAGTGTGTTTGTCCCACAAATCTTTAGCGTCTTTTTATTTACCAACAGTGCACAGGACAGAGTCAGACAAATTCAAGACTATTGAAGAATAAGCCATTTCATCCATTTAGGAATTTTCTCAGGAGTTTCAGTAACAGCCCAAGTTTTATCAATTGCCTTAGAAGTTTTTTGTTGGACTAAAATGCTACGCATTTTCTATTGCCAAATATAGAAATCAGATTTCCCATCAAAGGGTGCAAGATGAAAGCTGGTAGAAGACATAGCCTAATATGAAGTAGAACTTATAGAAAAATAGTAAGCAGAATAAGGAATCAGCAGTGGAATAATGCACAAGTCACATAGCAATAACTCAAATAAAACCAGGGATAAGGGAACGTGGAAGAGAAATCATTAAAGGCCCTCTCAGGAAAGTCTTAAGATTCTATAGGAGTCAATGATCCTAGGTCAAAAGACTGAAATATCCGGAGAGGCAAATGTATCTAAAATAGTGAAAGAACAGAGGAAATAGAAGAGAGATAGTACATCACAATTGATAATGACACAAGTATAATCACGAGTATAATTACAAAACCGTACAAAGTAGTTAAGCAGCCAGTTATAGGGACTGGGTCAACTCACAACACCGAGTCAGAGACTTGATTTGGGGTTTCAGCAGACATCGCCTGACACTATTTCAAAGCAGCCTCCTTTCGATCCTGGAAGCTTTGATACCAATTGTTATGGAAACGTCCCACGATTTGTAGATTTGAATCCCCAAGAGTTATCTCCATGACCCAGATAATATATCATATCACAAAGAAAGGCAAAAGCAAGAAAAGAACACCCGATATGTTTGCCTCTCGTTAGAGACGCCTGGAGTTTACCACAAAGGCTACGTCTCCAGTTGAGGCTCCACCAAAGGTTGAAAACCCCTTTCTACTAAACAACAACCAACGATCCTTACAAATACAGACAACCCTATTAATCCACTAAGGATTACACTACAGTCCTCACTATAAACTTCTCTCTTAGCAAAAATTACAAGGGATCACACACTCAGTTACATTAGACACAATTACAGAGAAACGCTCAGAGGAAGCAGAAAGGAGAAAGGGGGTGGACGTGTTAACCCTAGACATGAGACAATAACAGCCTTTAAATACTCCCAAGGAACGGTCAGATGAGAGCCTCAAAGCAACAGTCAAGATTCAACAGTAAGGGGTCGGACTCATGACAAGATAAAAGGCTGGACATTTATCAAAAATGGGCTTAACAATTTTTGGGTCATATTACAACAATTTAGACTTCAAATTTTATTTAGAGAACTACATCAAAATTATTGGAGGGATCCTTAATATTTATTTATTTCTATAATTATGTTATTAACTTTTTTATTTAATGATTACCATCCATATATAGATATATGTGTGTGTGTGTCTATATATATTATTAATATATATTAATTAAATGAAAGGAACATGCGATACAATTTTACCGCAATTTTTCACCACTTTTCTTAGAAATAGGGATAATTTAGTCTTTTTGTTTCTAAATGCGGTAATCGGTGTGGTAAATACTTTCTATATTTTTTTTCAAAAAAAGAAGAAAATTTTCTTCTCGATTTATCTTCAAAATTTTGGAGTTATCTTATATATTTATAACTTTGTCTTTATCTTCACAATTCTATCTTTGAGTTATCTTATATCATTTATCTTAAATTTTCCTTCCATCCCCATGAAAACTCCAACAATCAAGATTTCAAACAGATTATTCCTAAATTTTCTTTCTTTATTCAAGGGTTTGATAGCTCACTAAGATATCATTATACTACACGAGTCTTGGCCCACACAAACAAAGTTAATAGTTGATAATTTTTATAAATTAATTATTTGTATCATATGAAAATATTAAAATAAGATATAACTATATTTGAACAAATATATGATACTATACTATAGTATCAGGTTTTTCAATTTTTTTCTTACATGTGTAGGTATACAATTTCTCGAATCCTTATAATAAGTTAAATTATTTTGAATTATTCTTCCAATACATCGCACGAATAAAAAACTAGTTGATGTTACATTAATAGGAAATAGTTACTGTAAAAAAAATTTCTTCTGTATTCTTGACCATTTAGAAAAAAGAAAAAAAAGGGTAAATGATAACAACTATAAAAGTGCAAAATTTGCTCATAATTTTAAAGTATGTTTAACAAGTAAATATATATATATATATATATTTTAGAGGAAAACTAGCCTTCATATACGATAAAGTCATGCCCCAAAGCAAAAGAAATAAAAAAGGGGCAACAATCAATCCAAGTACAAGAAAAACATAAGGCTAGAGATCGTATAGCAATGGTGTGGGCAATTTCATTCGCCTCTCGACGAATAAACTTACATGGACCACAATCCAAGGTGGCTAACAACGATCTAATTTCCATATATAAATTACGAAACAGATGAAAATCTGAAGCATTGAGAACATGAAGCGCTAAGGTTTGAGAATCTGTCTCCACAACCTTAATCGGAAGCTGGCAATCTTTAGTAAACTTCAATCCCTCAAGAATTGCCACGGTTTCAGCAAGTTCCACTAGTGGATTACCCCCAAATACCTTTGCCATGCAACCCAAAATATGCAAATTATTGGGTTGCAAAAAAAATGCTAATTACTGAAAGAATGATTATATTGACACCACATTTTTTATTAACTATAATACACCTTATTTATTTTAAAGACTCAAATCTTTACCAACTGTAACATTTATCTTCACAACTTTTCTAACACCATTTTTCTTTAATCTCCCATCAATTCTCACATTATTTTTTATAATATTTTCTACATAAAATTTCATCTTAGAAGAGTTCTAAATATTTTAAAATGAGTGAAAAAAAAGTGTAATAGAAATCAAAGAATTCTCGTTAATTTTAAGTAGGTTGATGAATTTTTTGAGTAAGAAAAGCTATTGAGGGAATGATGTTTAATAACAGAAAATTGAGTTAAAAATGCAATGAAAATTAAAAAAAAAAGGTTTTGATACAAATACAATAAAAATATAGTCTAAGGATACTTTAATGCAAATAAGGTGTGGTGTGATTATAGTATATATAGTTTATTTATGTAACGAGTTAGCTATGAAAAATTTATGAACATTTACCCGTATTTAGAAAAATTCTGTCAATATATATTTCCTTTAAATACAATGTAAAATTGACTTTAGTTACTTCCCAAAGGAACATACATTAATTTGGACAAAACTTTATAATAATCCATAACTAATTATTGTCTAATCATTAATTGTATAATCAATCCATAACTAGTTGTCCAATTCGTTTCTTTCTCAAAAATTGTCTAATTCATTAATTAATTTGATTTAAATGACCGAAAAAAAAATGGAAAAAGTAGCGGTCAACGTTATTTAAGCACCATTAAATGTTCTTGTGTTTTCTTATCCTTGCTATATAAAAGAGCTGCGGCACGTGTTTTTCGTCAAAAATATCGCCTATCTTCCAAAAATACCCTTCATCTCACACGCGTGCTGGAGTTCCCGAAAATGTCCTCCTTTCAATCGCTTGCAATTTTAGGCATTGCAGCACAAATCACTCTAGAATGTTCGTATCTCCACTCTGCCTGGTGCTCTATGCAATCTCCACAGGTTGGCCGTCTCTGCAATAGTTTTGTTTTCTGGTTTTTAGGGTATCTCGGTCGATTTTCGATATACTTCTATTATTTGGTGAGTTATTTTCCATATTTCGTGGACATTTTAACGATTGTCTCGTTTTGACTTTTGATTTTGGGGCTTTTTTTTTTTTTTAATACTTGCAGATTATGAAGGTTTTGAATTGCTGCAGGATTGATTGTAGGCAATCTTTTTTCCCCCGTTCTAATTTGCTTTCCCTTTTTTTTTTCTTCAAAAAAAAAAAAATTTTGCTTTCCTTTTTCCGTAGCTTTGGGTTCTAATTTTAGGGTTTCACTTCGTTCGCTATGCTGCGTGAAACGATAATCAACTCAACTTGGTAGCTTATGTTATCTAACAGTACATATGAGTTATCTGTATAATATAAATCTACATCAATATGAATTGAATTGTGATATACAACATAGAAGAAAAGATATAGTCTTTGCTTTCTTTAACTGGGCAAATAAACAATAGTATATATAGGAGGAATTGTCAGATGTAATTGATTCAAGAGACAACAGAGTTAAAGAGAAGAAACGTAAATGTATATAGGAAAGGATAATGAAGGGCATATATATGTGATTCAATGCATGATTACTGGTGGAAATCTAATGATTTATGCACACGAATTATTTATTATCTGGAATCTCATACA
>CAVNYN010228582.1:0-29246 GCA_963692815.1 Nyctanthes arbor-tristis | reverse complement strand
CCAATAGATCTAGACTCGCAGTCTGTTGATCGTGATGATGTCGAACCAATCATCATTAACGACAACAAGATACAAGATGCAATAAGAGCAGCTCCCCTTGAGGAGTATGATCTCGTATCTAAGGATGAAGAAAATGATGAAGTTATAGAACAGCAGAACGGCGAGCCTGAGTTAGATAGAGATGATTCTGATGACAGTGGAAATGACATTGACACTAATGATGATGTCTTAGATGATATGGTTTAGAATAAATGGTTTTGTACTTATATTATGTGCATTTTAGTGTTTAAGTGCGTATATGGCAGACAAATTCATATATTTTTTACTATGTCTCTACATCTTGATGCATTTTAATTTTCTTGTTATGTAGGTATGTGTCCTGTTTTAGATCGTGCTCTTAATAGTTCTACAATGCAGTCAGAAAACCCAACAACATGTATGTATGTAAAGTTTTTTTATTGAATTGTAACATAAATAATCAGACAACTATCATATATTGTTTCTTCCATTATTATAATTTTACTTTTGCTTTCTTTTTCATAGAGAATGCTGAGAAAAGAAAAAGAGGTGCTATACGGGGCTTACGTACTGAGGATATTGTCAAAGCTTCTGGAAAACTGCAAGTGGAATTCAATAACAATAGAGATGCTGTTGGTAAAACGGCATCTAAATGGTCAAATGAAATTGGTTTCATTGTTTGTTCTATGGCTCTTTTAGCTGTGAAAAGCTGGCAAGAGATTGATGAAGCTCATAAAACGCCGCTCTTAGACCATCTGAATGTATATCACTTTCAATGTTAACTTGTTTTAATATGATTTTTTGCAAATGATTTCCTAATTTTTTTTGAAGGAAAAATTTGAGTATGAGTCAACCAATTTGATTAGGGATGGCATCGAACGTTCAATGTACAAAAAGTGGAAAGAGTACCGTAGTAGACTCTACAAGAAATTTCAAGAAATGGGAAGTGGTAAGGATCTTGCAAAAGTCAAGAGAAACAAGCCTGATCCCATTACTGATACAACGAATTGGGAATTCCTTTGTGATCTTTTTGCAAGTGAAGAGTGGAAGGTTAGTATCCTCTAGTTATAGTATTGGCACTGTTATTTTCCTAGATGTGAGCAATACTTTGTCTATGATCTTGCTTGGATTAACTTTTTCCCCCAATTATATGATTTTGCATTTGTTACTCGTTGATTGTGGTGGTGTTTGAAATTATTTTTTCAAGAAGTGGATGATGTTGGCTTTTGTGGTTAGATGTTTTCTGTTCTTTTAGGATTTTCTATAGGTTGGTTATGTCCAATTTATAGGGTAGACTCTGCTGGAATTTTTATAGGATTTTATGTTCAAATATACGTATGGTCTATGTATCAAATATCAGTTTATAGAAATTTGTAGCATTTTCTATTGATGGTGACTTACTTGGATTTGTGGTTCTTGGATTTTAGAAAAAGTCTGAAGTGAACAAAAAAAACCGCGCAAAGAAAAAATTGGTAACTCTTCAAGGTTTGATATCTTATGCTGCACATGCACATGAAATGGTCAAGTCATACAGGACAATAAGTATAATATGTTCATTTTGTTAAATAATTACTAATTTTTTTATTTTGTTATTTTTTGGGCGGAAAAAGATGGACCCAGAAACACAAGAATTACCAGGATACATCAAGTTTTTCTATGAAATGCATTGCAAGAATGGACGGTGGACAAATGAAGAGGCAGAGTCATGTTATGTAAGAACTCTTAACTTTGTTTAAAAGTAATGGTAAATGTTTTAAATATCATGTTAATTTATACTTTATTTCATGACTTTACATAATACAATGCGTGACTTGCAAACTTCCAATCAAGAGTCTCAACCGGACTCAAATGAAGAGAATGTGCTAGTGAACGAATCAGATATTTGTGCATAGGTTTTAGGGAATAGATTTAGCTATCTTGAGAAGGATAAAATATCAAAGAAGGCGAGAATGGATAGTTGTGCCACATGTGAAGAGAATGCTACTTTACGAGATGAGGTCAAAGATCTTCGTTCTCAGGTAGATGTTTTGAAGGCATTGGTAAATCGTATCCTTGAAGAAATTCTTCGTCCGATCGAGAGTGAAGCTTCTCCATCTAATGGTTCGAGTGATGATAATTAGTTATGATATTCTACCATCTATCTTGGTTGATATTTTTGCTGATAGTAGGATGTGTGTTGATCTATGACGGTGAAAGACTTACTGCTAAGTTCTAATTTTTATTAAGTATGCAAATATTAGAAGATGATATTACTTTATGTTACATTGGTATATGAATGATTGAAGTGAATATTTCATGGGTTTTGGAAGAATGAAATTGAGTTTTACTTGTTCTCGTGTTCGTTATAATTAGCCTTGTTTTATTTTAATATTGTTTCGGTATCATTTTCAAAAATTGAGATTTTAGTTGATATTTCGTAGTAGATAACATACTACGACTAGGACATGGTTACTGTTACATCATAAAAGCAACCAAACTAATACCTACTACGACTATATAAAGTCAAATTTCAAGACAACAATTATTATACAACGACCAATTATGTAGATGTTATGGCAATCTACGACCAACTATTAGTTGCGCTAATTGGCTTTCATCAACCAATTATGTGGTTGTTAAAACATTCTACGACCAACTATTGATTGCGTTAATTGTCTTTTGCCGACCAAAATATAAAAGCACAACGATAACTATGGTCATTGACAAAAAACTTTGTTTGCCTAAAATACTTTTTCCAACCAAATATTTGGTTGCGGAAAAGGAAACTAACCAAATTGGTTGCATCACACGCTTTTTTGTCAACCAATCCCGTAGCTATAACGACCAACTGTTTGGTCGCAGAAAACAAAAGTTGGTTGGACGACGAAGTATATAACGACGAGGGATTGGTTGCGGAAAGTCTGATATTCAACAACCAACTCCTTAGTTGGTCGGGACAAACTTTCTCAACCAGGTTTCAGCGATCACAAGCCAACAACGAATGTTTGGTTGGTAAAGAAGAACAACAACCAATTTCGAGTATTCTGCCAAACATATTGGTTGTTAAATGCGATATTTCCTGTAGTGAATAAATAAACTGCCAAACTGAAAAACCAAACTGATCTATTAAAATGGTTTGGTTTGGTTTGGTTTAAAAAGTAAAATGGTTTGGTTTGAAAAAATTTTAAATCGCTTAAAATGGTTTGGTTTAAGTTTCGACTTTTGAAAAATCGTTTAAACCGAACCAAACCGCTTTTATTTTAAATTAAAAAATACTTACAGATGATTAAATTGGAAAAAAATAGAAATTCTTAATGGGCTCGTTCATCACTAATTGGATTACCTTTACAAATTAACATGATTTGAATTTCATTATTCAAAAATTAGGCTCATTTTCTCAAATATACATTTTCTTACCATTTTAGAGTCTAAACCCTAATAGCAAACCAAGTTCACGTCTTCATAGGAGTTTGGCAATTGGAAATTTACTTTTGAAGGCAAAATTGAGAGCTAAAAATCAAACATCTTAGTAGTTCAATCCATAGCCAATCGTTGTAGAATTAAGTATCCCTTTGCAAGTGGTAAATTTCATATTTGATATTAAACAAGATTTTTGTTCATAAGATTATCATATTTTTGATATATTATTAGTTATTACTATTTACTATGTTAATATGTAAACCGTAATGTACTAAAAAAAAAAAAAGAGTAAACCGTGGTTTAAAACCAAACCAAACCGAAAAAAATGGTTTGGTTTGAAGAATGAAATGGCTTGGTTTGATTTACAATTTCTGCAAACCGAATTCGATGATTTGGTTTGAAAATAAATAAAAACCAATCAAACCGAACCGTGTTCACCCCTAGTCGACAATATTGTGTATAATCTCGGATTTTTTCTCTTTATTTTTTAATATTCTTTTGGTAATTACTTTGTTTGCAACCTCCTTTTGGTAATTAGTCATTCACGGTTTTTTTGTAGTATTATTATTATATATATGGTAAAAAAACATTCTGCACCCATTAAAAATTAAAAGTTTTATTTTATTCCAATTTTGTTTGGAAATCAGACTTTTACATAATTTGCATGTTTTCACTAATATATATATATATATATATATCGTATAACAACGAATTGATATACGAACTTAAATAAAGGATAAAACATCTAATTTAATTCTTATACTTAAACTGTTTGTTAGTAACTTAAATTCTTAACTTTAGTGATTTAATATATTCATATATTAATTAAATATTTTTAAGGCAGTACAAATTTCTAATTAAAAGAAACCAAAATAAATTGAGACTTAATATATATATTACTCTATGTCGGTCGTAATTAGATTATGAATTGAAATCATTTGATAAATAAACTTGATAATTCCAGCAAAACCTTTTATACCTGATATAGGAGTCCTGCAAACACGAATTAAATATTGTTTTTTACATTTTCAATTAATTGGTTAATTACAAATAATAAAAAAAATGTTACACGACAATACTACATATATTAAGAAAATATCATATCTTTCTACCAATGATTATCTATCTTTTATTTTCATTTTTTATTGTGCACAGGCCAACTGCTTGGCATTTCAATAAAGAGTTACGAATGATGAGCGAGTATATGTTGCTTCTTCTTCTTATTATTATTATTATTATTATTATTATTATTATGAGAAGCAATTAAAATAGCTTCATTGATAGGAAGACGTGTTATCCACAGTGGTCATATATATATATATATATATCCCGTTATAACAGGCTAGCAAGCCTCAATTCACAGTACCCCACAATATTGTTTCTCCTCTTTCCCTTCTATGTAAAATACAATTTAAGAAGAACTCATCATAATCTTCAAAGAATAGCCAACGACTCGTGCCACTCCCCTCTTCTATAAAACACTCGGTCTATAAAAGCACCAACAAATATTTACGCAAATAGCTATAAGATTTCTTCACTATTCATTCTTCATAAAATAAATAACTAGAATGGTCGTTTACCAAAGAACCCCAAGTAGGTGATAGACATATGAAAAATACAATCTAGAAAGAATTTCTAGAAACTTGCAAAAGAGCATATGCAAGAAACTCCAAAATCTAGAAATTTGCAAAAGAGCATTATTCGACTACGCTCCCAAGATGATCAATTTGAGAAATTAAGACAATCCAAATCGGTGGTCATTAAGCCTTTGAATCGGTGTCCACCACCAATACTCACCTAAAACCATAACCATGCAGTGGAAGTAGTGCAAACATTGAGATTATATATGCTGGACAAAATGAAACTTCCTACCCTGAATCTGTAAAATAAATCCAACTCCAGATTAGAATAGTAATTCCATTTTTGCCACATAATACAAAATTATTAAAAATCTATGCAAAGCACTACCAAAGCATTCGTCAGCCTCATTCAAACTCTACACTGTCCTCTTTCACATGAGAAAGGAATTTGTTGAGCTTAGGGTAAATTTAAGAAAAGAAAGACTGAAATATCAAATTATTTGATTTCACAAAAAAATACCATACAACAACCAATATATATGTACATGTACTTTGGCTTATCACACAATTTCAAAACCCAATTTTCAGACTTCAAATATAATGTGAAAATAGGGCATAAAAATTGAAAATTGGAAGAAATGCTACCAGCAACTCCATTTTAACTTTGCTGTAAATCTAGCTCATAAATCATGACATTAAGAGTCCTGTGAGACTTCAAATATACTACCTACTCCAATTGAAACAACAAAATCAAGAATAAAGCCAAAAACTCTTCTAACTTATGGTAAGTAAAAAATTCACAAATATTCCAGCTACAGGTATGCCAGAGAACCAAAATACAAAAGGCTATCAAACTAATAAAATCAAAATGACCAAAACACGAAATGCAGGGCAAAAATAGTCAAAGGTATAAGAATATATACAACAAAGCACAGGAAAAAGCATGAATTGCACAGCACTAAAAACATAACTAAACACCAATTTCAGTAAAGACCAAAAACACAGCAATGTATATCTCTGGAATAATAAAAAGATCGAAAAAATTCTGTATCTTTGAACCCAAAATTAATGTAAAAACGTTGTTCGCTAAGGACTACACTCCTAGGGCTTTTCAATCTTAATAGATTTTAATTTCTTATTTGTGGAAGCTTGCGTAGTTGGTGTATTTTCATCTGTTGGCCGCTTTGGAGGTGTCGTGCCTTGGGTTGAATCAGAACCATTAAGGGAGTCCGCAGGCAAAAAACAAAAAATAAATGAATTAATAATAATAATAATAATAGAAAAAGTAAGAAAACTGATATTAGTGAGATAATCTATATATTAATTAACATAATTAAGATTGAGTAATACCATGTTTGATGCAATAGTAGCTGGACGTTCAACAAACAAGTCAAGATCAGAATTTGAGTTATATCCCTAAGCAATGGTTTAGAACAAAACATCAAATTTAAAGTACTACTAAATAGTTAGTAGAAAAGTAGAAAACAGTCCAAAACCTCAGATTCCGATTCATCTGGCGGCGCAAACTTCTCGATGACGCTGCGGTTCATGGAAATTGAATTGAGAGAGTACACAACTTCACTACCAGCAACACTCTCAAAAATTCGGTCCAATTCAAAGAGTAAACGCTGGCCGACCACGTTAGACAGCTCTTCTGGAATTGTAAATTTCTTATCAGATTCCTACAAAAAGGTCAAAAGCATTCATATAAAACCAATAAAAACCCAAGGTGAAATTATATCAACAACTTTATCAATGGAACAAACCGAAGACATCTTTTCGTGCAATTCATCAGCAGTTTTATTAATCAAACGCTTGCCCTCTCGATCCCAAATAATCAGAACAACTGATTTCTTCTTATGCTCCGCATGAACCTTAAGCATATACTTATAGGTTCCATTTGAAAAGTGAAGATTACACTTCGTGCAATGATATTGTTCCCCATCCTTGATTAATTTCTTTGAGCATGAATCTTCATTGCAACCAAGATAGCACCAATTATTTTTTGTCAGAATATTGGTTATCTTTCCATATGACCAAATCCCCCAAACCTACATCAGAAAATAAATCAAACAACTAATAAAGTCAATGATGATGATGGTGGTGAAAATAATAATAGTGAGGCACCTGTGTTATTGCAGCAACATCTTGGAGGGTTTTGACAAAACTTGGGACGGGACCATCGTCAGTTGAAATAATAGATGAGGAAGATGACTGAATACCACCTTGAGAAGAAGACTGACGATTGCTCAGGAATCTAACCCGAAATGTTAAAAAAACATAGTGAATATGAGAGTGGAAACCATTTAGATAAGTAAACAATAGAAATTTACATAAAAAAGCCATGCCTAATCCGAAAGTCCTCAAGCTCTGGGGTTTGTTCATTGATCACAATCTTTGTAACGTTAAATCTATTGGACAGACCGAATGAATCATCTACAATAAAATTATTTCCAATAGGACAAAACACAATAAGATATTAGCAACAATTAAGAACAATAACTAAAAACCCACTTCTGCAACCCAAAAAAAAAATAATAAATAAATAATTAATTAAATTACCCCAACGAATGTTAATTTTACACATTTGCAAAATGATAACAGGATCTTCCCTTGGAGTCTCTAAGTACTTTGTCACTTGAACGGCATAATCACCCCCACAGAGTGCACACAATACGCCTATTCCTAAAAATAGGGAAAATCAAAACATGTAAAAGATTAGACTTAATAAGAAATAATTAACAACACATGTCGATATTAAAAAAAAATAAGTTATATGTACTCAAGATCACGTAGATTAAGTTATTTGTAAGAACATTGACTTTTTCTGTAGAATTAAATGCACTAACTACATCTGCAAGGTTTAAGAGCAGATGATAACATCAACCATAAATGACTGGGAAAAAAAATTAGAATAGTGAAAAGACAAATGGAATATTATGATAAAAAAATTCTTATTTTTTATTTCCTTTAAAAATAATAAAACTCGATAGTATAATCTATGTTACTTTCACACCCGTACATTTAGGACATATTATGATTAACACTTGTGCGTTTCATGGATATATTATACTGAGAAAGTAAAATATAATATAGTAGGATAATATAAAATTATGAAATTATACAGCCGAACAAAGTAAAATTGAAATCCATTAGGTAAATATGAAATATATCTAATTAAAATATAATATATAGGTAGAGTTTCAAAATAAAAATATTAAATTAATATGTAGATAGAAGCCTAAAATAAAAATACTAAGTTAAATGATTAAAAAAAAGTATAACAATAAGGAAAAGTATAATACTAATAGAATAATGACATTAACAAATTGGTTTTCTAAAGAAGTTAGACAATGAGAAGGAAAATTGTTTCTAATTGTGCCCGACAATCAATTGAGTTAGACAAACCTGCACACACACATATAGATTTTATCATTCAGTTCATTTTATAAGTTACTTGAGTTAGTCCTCTGATTTGTATATCATGCACTTTTTGTGGACGTACTGGTTAAAATTTTCATGAGCATTATTATGACTTTTTCTTCTTTTTTTTTTTTTGTCCTTTTTTCCCCTTCCCTTTTCAAGGGACACGTTATTATGACTTCTAACGCCAAGTACTTAAAACTTTGCGGAAAAAAATTTCATTCCAAAATTCTCTAGAATCAATTGTTGGAGTTATTTCATTCATTCAAATTCTTCATAATTTGTTACTTATTGAAACCAAACATGAGATTCAAGGGATTGCCGGATTGATTGCCTTTGATGCCATCATTTAAAGGGGTAGAAGGCTTGTTAGTAGTATCTTGAGTAACTTAGGTGTCTAAAGAGGTCATTGCTAGCTATGATTTACATACATAGACAACAACTTTGTATAACCACTATGCCGACAGATTGTAATCCTTTTACAGCCAGTCACTCGTTGTTGCCCGCAACATTGCTGATTTGGCAAATGAGGCATCTATTTTTATTTGTTTTCATTTTATATCGTTCGAATCATTTTATAAGTTACATAAGTTAGTTCTTTGATTTGTACATTATGTAGTTGCTCTGCACATATTATGTAATATCCCATAAAAATTTAACAATAAATTACGCAATATGATAAGCACGTTGACAACTATAGGAATAAGTACTTGAAGTTTTCATCATTTATATACTAAGATTGAAAGTTGTTACTCAAATAAATGAATAAGGATTAACAAAGTTATTCCCTAAACACATATTGCTACATTTGTCAAAAGTAGAAAAGACTTGTTATTTTGTAATTTCTAAAATTGCCAAGTATAAAGACGTGTTATTTTTGCATTGAATAAATGGTGTTAGTCTTGCCAAGTGTCAAGGCACATGCCATTTTTATAATTAATAAACTTGCTATTGCCAAGTGTATAAAACACTTGGTAGTTTTCTAATTTGTGGATTTCAATTGCTATTTAAAAACAATTAAACCTTGGCAACTATAAAAGGGCCCAAACTAAATAAAACAACCAAGTTGCTCCCCAACTCTCCACTTTCTATCTAAAATTCGTCTAAAATTACCAAAGGAGGTAGAACAATATGTCCCTTTCTATATATAGGAAAATCAAAACTTAAAGAGCAAGGTTTTGGATGTATTTTCCATTTAGGATTAAAGAAATCTTTGAGGTGAGTAACCGATACTTTGTTTCCCTTTCATTTAATATTTTCATAAAACATGCATGGATTTTTGGTGAATTGTCATTGGGTAAAGAAATTGGTTTGTTGCATTTGTATCATTAGTTAACGCCCTACCCGTTTTGAATTGTTTTGTGGAATATGATCTTACTATGTGGTCTTGGTCATTTTGGCTATGTGGTATTCTTTGTAGTATTATGACCTTGCTATGTGTTCTTGGCCATTTTGAATTGATATTGAATCATGTGCGCACCAGGAATAATAGTTAACTAGTGATGAGGTCCTTTCCTGTCTTCATTGGCTTTGTACATTCTATGGTTTTCCTGAAAATGTATTTCTCAACCGAAAGGTGAAACAAAGTATTTTGTTACTCACTGAGTACGTTGTACTCACTCCCATTTTCTACAATTTTGTAGATAGTGGAAAGCTAGGCAATCGAGAAGCAAGCCAAGAACCGGTGCGTGCTCGTGGATGGAAGTTGATTTTGCATGTAGAAAGGAATCTATATTGTGGAGCTCTAAGGATATATTTTGCTTGCGAATATATCTAAAATAACGAGTTTAATGTCTTTTGTATTGATAAGTATGTATATATAAAAGCTTTGCTTGCTCACAGTTTGGCTTGGCTAAGATAATAAGTGAAATACTTATTATAATAATCCGTTGAGCTAATTGACCTGTTCTAAATCTAAATGAAGTTATGCCAAGTGTTTGTTTTGTAAGTCCCGTCTCCACAAATTGTACAAACAAATGAAATTAAATTCAAAGGCTTTCGCTCTAGTATTTGTAAATTAGTATAAGATATTGTCAAAACAATAATAATACATTAATAAAAAAAAAATTGGCAAGGACGTGACATACTAATTAAAATTTTCATAAACATTATTATGACCTGATCTTCTTCTCCTCGCCCCCCTTCCCTTTTTTTTTTTTTTGTGAAGGGACACATTATTATTATTTTTTCTGAAGGGACACATTATTATGAATATGATATTAGTTCCAATTTTGTGGAAAAATTTTCTGTCCAAAATTCTCTAGAATCAATTGTTGGAGCTACTTTGTTACTTATTGAAACCAAACGTGAGATTCAAGGGATTGATGGCCTTTGATTCCATCATCCCCTCACAACAATTTTTTACTCTCACGTTGATGATTGACATTCCGTCACATGTCTACGTATTTTTCCATTATTATAACAAGTTTTTTACCATGGCAAAATTTCAGTAACAAAGCATAATAATGAAATGAAACTAAACAATGTACGAAAAAAGGTAATAAATGAAGAACAATTGTAAATAAAATAAAGTGGTATTTTGTGAACATTATTCCAAAATTTGGAAAAGTTCTTTATACACAACATTGATAATTGTATTAGTTGGCTTGCCATCTTAATGTGCGGCTTGAGATCTTTAGGTAAAACTAATTGTTTTTCTGGGTAGCTCATTTCGATGACTAAACCACTCTTACGGCTTTGCTATTTACCATCAGGCTTTTACATTTATTCTCAGGCTTGATCACACTCTTTTAGGCATAAAAATAATTTTTTGCCTAAAGTTTTTGTTTCTTTGTATTAACTCAAATTTGATTTCTTTTGATTTGGCAGAATAATGCAAAAGGTTGGATTTTTATATACACATATTGTCTATTCTTTTGATATATCCGTACTAACACTAATTTTCTATTATTTTCATTGAGAACATGCTACTCGTTTCATATAACTGTAAATTTACTTAGCTTTCTCACAAGAATACATGTATGGTTGTGTTCAATGTTGGGTGCAATAAATTAGGAATCTAACGTGCTTCCATCAAATAATACCTATGTTTCAATTCATGAACATGTATCTATTGACATAACTGGCAAATTAGAAAGTAATATTTTGTGGAGTTAATGGTGAATGTTGGAATGATAAGTTTTTTCAAATCTTTATGCAAAAATCAAGACATAAGTTTTGGCCTCCTATTTTAGTTTTTTACCATATTCTACTATCTATCCATAACAAATAAGAGTAATGGATTATATGGCACTTTCTTTATTAAAATATAAGTGGAATATTAATTTTCTTATGTACCTTCTTGAGTATACATCGTTATTTATCGATGCAATAATACAAAGAGGTATATTGGAGAGATATTATTGTATTTTATTTTACTTTTCCAACAATAGTAATTGAAATTTTCTTAATCCTTGTGAAATTAGGAGTAAACATATCTTAATGGTATGGAGGGAATAAATGGTGAAAACTAATTTAACTTAGAAAGTTAAAACTAAATTATAAGAATTCAATTTAATTATTAACAAAATATAATTCATGATATAAGTTGATGTTTTGATGGGATGACAATATCCCATCTATCGCATAGTCACAGATATATCTAATATTGATTAATCTGACAAAAATCAAACAAAGAAAAGGTTAATTATTTTTCTTAATACAATACAAAACATACTCCTTTCAATATATTTGTGTAAAAATTTAAAAAAAAATATATTTTGATGTTGGTCATGTCAAATTATTTTGAGATACTCCTTTCAATATATTTGTGTAAAAATTAAAAAAAATTATTTTGATGTTGGTCATATCAAAGTAGTTTAGACTTAAGAAGAGATGAATTTTCTAATTTTGCATTATTCAAAAAGAAAAAATGACGGTTGGCTTACTCCTAATTATCATAATAAGCAAATTCAAGGTTATTATTAGTTATTATAATAAGATAATATATGTTTTCTCTAAAATCCAAACAAGTCCTTCAGAATTCATGTCCATTTTTCTTCTTCCGCATATCTAAATCCCCCAACCCGGCGGTGCAAATAGCACTTGAAAGTTGAAACACAGCATGAGAAACTGAACCTTTCAGTAGCAGACAGTAATTCTATATCGAACATGGGTTACGAAAACGATCTGTAAGTACCCCAATTCTAGAATCCGGGTTTGTTTATTCAGTCGATTCATGTGTTGATTAATCAGGGTTTTGTTAATTGACTTTGGGGTTTTTCAAAAATTCAATTTTTTCTCCTATTTCTAGCATAGGTGTAATTATCAATTTAGATTTTCTGAATGGAAATGGCGTTTTTGAATGATGAATTTCAGTTACCGTGATGAAGACGGCGAGCCCTTGGTGGATTTCGACGAGGGTGTTCAATCGGATCGGGATGAACCTGGGCAGAATCTTTTGGACGATGTAAATGACGATGATTGGGGCAATAACAACGGGCGCGAGCGATCCCCAACTCCGGTGTTCAATGACTCCAAGGCAAAGCCGCGGAAACGTTTGGTCAAAAAGTCCTCCACACCCGGCAGGGATTCTGGCTTCGCAGATTTTGGAATTGAAGACGATGGGGGTGACGGTTTGGCAGATAGGGGCTACGGTGCTGAAGAAGAGGATGATATAGAGGGGATTTTGAGGGATGATTTTTCAGATGGGGGTGGTAAGGGGAAGAGGGAGACAGGGGAAAAGAGGAGAATTGGTGAAAAGAAGAAGAAAGGGGAGAAGAAGATAAAGTTGAGGAAAAGCGGAGGAAGTTCGAGGGATCAAGAGGTAGATCCTGAGATGAAGGAGATGTGGGACACAATTGCAGGTGGTGATTCTGAGGTCTGTATCCTTCTGTAATACTATACTCGGAATTAATTTGATTCAGCATTGTTCTATGTGTAATTTATTTGCTTTTTGAAGTTAATTTGACTTCTTTCCTAGTGCGGGTAGGGTTGTCAATAGTGCGTTTTTACGAGTGTATTTAGAATACTACGCTGGAATTTTACGAATTAATGGTTTGGTATTTTTCGAGATAGAAATATGCTTCTTTTCACAGTCAAATTTGTTGTATTAGTTTGATTTTCATTAATTGAATTTTCATGTGAACTTACCCTCTACAGACGTTCTTGTTGGTGGATTTTCTGATTCTATTGATTTTAACTAAATTACGTGAATTTTCCGATCTGGATTTGATGTCACTAATGAAGCTAAAAATTTCTGTGGCTTCTGTTGGTTTGTAGGTTTTCTCATTTATTATTTACATATGGATTTCAATTTTCCTATGCAACAATTTGAAATCTTTGATGGGGTTTTTGGAATAGAATAACAATTCTGGAAGCTGTGAGATATTTTACGTGGACATTGATTCTGGTGTGTGTGATTTCTTATGGAACTAAATACAAAATTTATGACATGTTTCTGTGAGTGTTGAATGCAACGTGCTAGCCATTCACGAATGGCGCATTGAAGTTATTGCATGGAATCATATATAATAAATTCCATCCTCATATGACACGTTTTTGTTCGTCTTAGGTGTTATGTGCTGGCCTTCCACAAACTATGCAGTTGAAGTTATTATATAGCATTATAGATAATAAATTATACCCTTTCCAGATGTTAGTGTAGTTAGTTATCACCATTTAGTAGCACCGTAATAAATATTGATGACCGTGTATTGCTTTTGTTGCCTTCTGCGATTTCACGTTAACTTTGGGACTTTAGATTTAGAGCTTGTTCTACGTAGCTTTATGTAGTATAGATTTTTCAGCAAGTTGATTGTTGGGGAGAATGTGCAGTGGGGATGTAAAGAAAAATTGTTGGAAAGTGTTAAATAATCTTTTTTTTTTTTTTTTTTTTTTATGGATAATATGTGGTTGGTATTAATTGTTGACGTTTTAACAAGTTTTTGAGTTTAAATAAAGCTCCGAAGAACAAGCTCTTAAGATTTAAATAAGATGTATTACCAAGTGCAATGATCCTTTATTTTCTAGTCCTTTACTTGTTTTGTTTGAAAATGTTATAGGATGATCGAGAGGGTCCAAGGACGATAGATGATGATAACTTCATAGATGACAGTGGCGTGGATCCTGCTCACCGGTATGGAAGTGACAACGAACATTCTCCTAGCCGTGCTCCTCAGGTAGGAATTGTGTCCTCTCCATATGACATTGTGGTTACTTCTTCTTCATGTTTTTTATGTTTTAGTTATTATTATTTTTCCTGTAAGAGGACTTGCTTTGCCATTTATGTATTCTTTAATTCTCAGTTTTGGATAATTTAGATGCTATCTATGTAATGCCTCGTACTTTCAGGCTTCAGCTATGTAGCTGTTATGGCCATTACACTAGTAACACGGAAAAGCCGGCTGTGATAGTACTGCTTCACCTAGAACTCTGTAGTAACTATTGTTAGTTAGTCATGACATGTTCTATATGAGCATGTATAATTTCTAGGGGTAATTTGTCTTTGGGTGGGATTTTATTTCCAAAATAAAATGAAATGCCAGAGCCTGCTAGTTGATTTTTTGTACACATAGAATGAACCGAGTTAATTAAATTATTTTAGGCTGATGATAATTGACCATGCTTGAAGCATTTGTAAATGAACGTGTGTCAGCAGAAAAGGCCATACCAATGGTATTTTTATTTGGTGCACACTTCCAAATTTGAGATAATTTGATCTTCCTGACGGATGCCTTTTGACGAAACTTGAGGAAGTAACTAGTATCCATATTTTTGTATTACTTGATTCCAAATCAACCTGCGCCTTCCTTCTCCATTGAACCTACAAATGTACCAACCACATCGGCTTGCTTTCCTTAAACTGCTTAACTTTCTTGTCGTGCGAAAATTGGTAATATGCTGGATATATAGATCAAGTTTCCTGGCACATAAGAAGTTAGGCTTGAGCTGTTGAGCACTCTGCTTTAAGAGAATTTGGAGTAAGTATATTTTTTAATTCTAAAGTGATATGAGAATCTGAGTCATGAGTGTGAAAGAATTTTCTAAGGGTAAGATTGAAAAGTGATGTAAGACCGAATGTGTGTTGTGATAAAAAATATTATTTTAAGTAATAAAACTTACTTTTAAAATTTTGCGTTCATTATAGAAGCTTTACTGCCTCTTTTCTCATTAGTTTTTCAACCTGATTTTTCGATGTCTATTTTGTGTGAGAGAAATTGATTAAGTGGATTCTAGAGGATAGGATTAGTATGTGCAGAAAGCACGGGGCTAAATGATGCAAAAAAATCAATAATTGGTACCTTTAGTAAGGCCATGGAGCAAGTGATGTTAGGATATGGGATGAATAAGTGAGACACACTAGGTTTTGTGTGATGGCCTTTATATGTTAGAAGAAACAAGTTTGACGCTAAATTCAATCCTTTAATAGCTTGAAGATTTTGTCCTAATAGGTATAGTTTTATTGTAATCTGACACTTGTAAAACTCGATTCCCTTATATTTAGTTAGTTATTCGAGTTGATAACGGTAGATTGTTTTTTAACTTAAGTTTTGCCTTGAGTTGATGATGATTTTTCCCAAGTGAAGAAGTATTTCCCTAGTGGAAGGAATTTAACACTCCAATTAATGCTTAAGAAAAGGCTCAACTGGGCAGCATCACTTTTTGTCTCCATAAGACTAGGCATAAGCTCAAAATGTTTTGATGTATAAGCTTCAAAGCATTTGATGGAATTATCTTGTGAAGCCTGCCTCGAGGGGTAAGCCTTAAACAACTTCCCAGTTCAGGATTAATGTTTCTCAATACTATACAGTCACATATGTTCTTTGCAACCTTTTTGGGTATTTATTTTCTCTGCTTCTAAAGCAGAACTAATTTTTCCAGACACGGCAGTTGAATGACGTAGGCTATGCATAAAAGTAATTTTCATGCCACATTAATGTCCTTAGATAATCTGAGCACGAAGATCCCTTGAGTTGCCTGGGTTTGTTTTGAGCCGAACTTTTAGACATCTTTCATAAGCTTGTGATGCCGAAGAAAACAAGAACTCTCAAGTTTTTAAGAAAATGAAGACACTTCTTGAAAAGTTATTTTATTCTTCTATCAGAAGAGTAAGTAGTACTATGAATTAGCCCTCTATTTATAGGGTCTAAAGTATACCTACTCCAGGAGTTAGTATAGAGTCCTAAGTAGAAAATGAAAACTAATAAAAAGAAAATATCGGAATCCTAATTTAAAAATGAATAAAAAAATCCTAATCTACGTCAAATTAGAACATATTAATAAATCTAAATGAACTATAGTTCTCTTTCATTATCCTACCATATCTCCATAAGTTCGGTTGGGTTTTAAATGTTATTCTTAGTTTCAGTTTTAACTAATTACTAGGAGACGTGTGTTTTTGCTTCTATATGTTTGAACTTGTGTGAGGCGCAACATTCTCATATAATTTGTAGATCCCATTTGTGCAATCATGAAGAGACAGGTTCCTTTTTGTGCAAGAAGATGTGGCATTGTGTCTTGTCCATTTATCATCCTAAATGGCAATAAGTATCTTCCAATTAGATACTATATGATCTGCCATATTTATTTTCAGAAAAGAACCCAAAGATAGTTGCTCTCAGGCTTGATTTTGATATATTAAATGACACATTCTTAGATCATGTTTTAAACCCCCGTCCAACCGCTAGGGCCATTAACCATTCCAGCAGGGTGTTCTTTAGGTGCTAAAAAACCATCTAGACTGGACATATTAAGTGTTGGACCTTGCTTTCTCAATTAGATAGCATCAAAGTCCTAATATGCTCATTACTTCTGCATGTTTGCTTTCTAATTTTCCCTACATACCATGTCTGTATGCATTTCTGGCTGGCAGTTACATCCCAAGTATTATTGGAACCCTTGAAACCAATGTCATTACTGTACTTAAATTTCAAATAGAAATTGGTCAAATCATTTTTGTTCACGTGTTCCGTGAGAATACAAGTAATACACAGTCCACAACTCATCTGGCGTCCTATTTCTATTTCAAACTGGAGATAAGAGACTAACTAATGGTTTTGGTGATGTATATTAAGAAAAATCTGTATAAGCTTTCACTCTTTTATTCTATGTTAGTGTTGTGATTAAGTTTTAAAATTATAGATAGAGACTAACTTGGTGTTAATGGTTTAGGTGATGTATATTAAGAAAAATCTGTATAAGCTTTCACTCTTTTATTCTATGTTAGTGTTGAGATTAAGTTTTAAAATTATAGATTAGTCCCAAGGATGGCTATTTTCAATCAACTATTTAACCAGTGTAGATGTTTGATTGGTATTTTTTCCCCATTCATTTGATCTTTTCTGTCTAAATTTTCAGTTTTCTGCTTGAATTTAGAAGAACTATGGACACTATGGTATATGTAACATAATTTTTTTGTTAAACTTGCTTTTTTATTTTTTTTATTTATTTTTTTTGGGGGGGGGGGGGTTTGTGTGTGTTTCTGGGTTTGTGGGTGGGGCAGGGGGAGGGGGCGGGGGGTTGAGTTTCTTGCTTTTTTGACTCCAGGATTGTTACAGTGTGATATGATTGATTTGATGGTTGAACTAAATGTAGACTTAGTCGAGCCACTTATTTGTTGGATATTCGAGTTTTATAAAGCTGGCCTGAACTTGGTTGTTTTGTTTTAGCGTTAGAGATGTAAGACCCCAGTTTCACATTGGAGTTTATATTTAACTTTATCACTTTCCATGAAACAATTTTAAAGGAAGCATCATTGGGTGACTTCTGTATTTGTTATTATGAGCTCTTGATCTGCATATAGGTTGTAATCACTGGATTTCTGAGTCAAACTGATGCACTCTGCGTGCATTCTGCTTTATATGTGACACATGGTGAATTGGTTTTGTGATGTAATGTGTAATTGGAATGGAGCATTGGTATTTACGCTTTGCTTGAATATTATTATTAGGAATAATGCTATATAGCACCAATGGCACTATGCGGCGTTAAATGATGAGTTGAATAAATAAATATATGAATAAGTGAACCGACCCAATTTATATCATTTAGCGCGATATGGACTGGTGTTGAGCACCAGTGGTGCTGTATAGAATCACTATATTATTAAATAAATTCATTAAAGATCCACAAAGTGTTGATTTCCAAGGAAAGTTTCGGTCATATTAATATGGGGGAGCATTGGAATTTACGCTTTGCTTTAATATTATTATTAGGAATTTATGGGGAAGCACCAATCGCACTGTGTGGCGTTAAATGATAAGTTGAATAAATAAATATATGAATAAGTGAACCGACCCCATTTATAGCATTTAATGCTATTTGGACCGGTGAATAGCATCACTATATTACTCCCATCGTCCCGTGAAAATAGTCCCCTTCTAATTTTCACATAGATTAAGAAAGTGTTAATATTTGGGAAGGTGGAATTTAAGAATGTTCTTCCTAATATACCCCTTTATTTAATTATTTTTATACTTTAGTAGTTCTTATTTGCTGATAACAATGCCCATTGGTATATAAGAAAACTAAGAAATTAACTAAAGAAAGTGGACTATAATTTGGGACGGATAAAAAAGGAATAGTGGACTATATTCACGGGACGGAGGGAGTATTGAATAAATTCATTAAAGATATACCAAGTGTTGATTTCCAAGGAAAGTTTCGGTCGTATTAATACGGGGTGATATCAATACCTCGAAATTTCACTGGTTTGCTTCTTTCTCTCCTTCTTTCCCCTTCTGGTGTGTGTCTTTGGTTTACTGCTTGAAAGATGGCGAGCTCCTACCCTTCACGCCGACCTTCAACTGTAGGTCTCTGAACTTTATATGGTAGCAAGGCAGTATATTTCCATCTTTTGTTCTTCTCTTTACTAAAATTATATCTTTTCCACTTCTTGAATTTTGTGCCCTGGATGATTTGGTGGGAAATTGGTGAGGGATGGACTGGAATCATAAATGCAGTAGATGTTAGATATTCAATGGTCAAAGACCTTCACGCAGGTGTCATTATTGAAGCGTTTTTTCCCCTCTTACAATAGGCAGAAGAAGGGGAAGAAGACGAGGAAATTAAACAGCTTTTCAAGATAGGCAAGAAAAAGAAGAAGACGGAGAAAAGTGCTGCAGAAATCGCACTGCTTGTTGAGAACGTCATGGCTGAACTTGAAGTTGTTGCGGAAGAAGACGCAGAACTGAATAGACAACAAAAGCCTGCTATAAATAAGCTGAAAAAGCTACCTCTTCTTACTGATGTCCTTTCTAAGTGGGCTACTTTATTCATTGTTTCTTTGGCTTGTTGATGCATTCCCTCAATTACTCATGTTTTGATTTTTCATCTACAGAAAGCAACTTCAGCAAGAATTTCTGGATCATGGGGTGTTAACTCTTCTGAAGAATTGGCTTGAACCTCTGCCAGATGGAAGCTTACCAAACATAAACGTCCGTGCTGCAATTTTAAAGATCCTTACTGATGTATGAAAAAACTTTCTCCTTATCTTTTGCTTTAAAAATGACAGTACTGTTCATCTTAGCAAAATCTGGGGTCTTTGCTTTCAGTATCCAATTGATCTAGACCAGTATGATAGAAGGGAACAGCTAAAAAAGAGTGGTCTTGGAAAGGTTAGAGTTCACCCATTTTAGCTTTAGTTAATTTTTACCATTGATTTTTTCATTCAGATATGTTGGGCAGTCGGAGGAAAGGCAGCTAATTCTTTTTAGGTTTGTGCAGGTTATAATGTTTTTGTCAAAGTCTGATGAGGAAACTACAGCGAATCGAAAGCTTGCTAAAGATTTAGTTGACAAATGGGTAACGTGAAGTTTGTAATTTGCTTGTTATTGATACCCTTTCTGAAACATGAAACAACTTCATATATACCTCTTCTGTGCCTGGTTATGTTTTTCCTTATTCTTTTGTTACTTTTCCTGATTAATATCCGGGAAATTTTTGAGAACAAATAAATTTATGATTACTCTTGGGGCATTCATAATAAAAGTGAAAAACTTATATTTAGCTTAAGCTTGATAGTGATCTATGATGACATTTTTCTTTTAAATTTATGTTGTATCTTTTTTCCTTTTCCGATATAATTTTGATGCCTTGTTTGCCTTTTGGTATTGTATTCATTGACAACTTTGACATTCTGGAGTTTGTTCTCACAGAGCCGGCCTATTTTTAATAAGAGCACAAGGTTTGAGGACATGAGAAATGTTGAGGATGAGAGGATTTTCCGGAGGCCTTCTGGCAAAAAGTATATATTATCTTCTGAAGCACTTAGACATCTATGTATCTATTAAAATTCAACTCATATACAATGATACGATGTCTTTTATACTTTTACAGGCCGCTGAACAAAACTTCGGGAATGGATTCCCAGGGAGACCTTGATATAGCTGAGCTTTCACAGTAAGATGTCATTGTAATTATTATTAGACATGCGTGCTACGAATTCTTGTACATAAGATTTTAGTCTGTTGGGATAATATACAGGCCAAAATCTGGTCAGTCGTCTTCACGCCAACATGCCTCAAGGCCTGAAGCAATGTCAATGGATTTTGTGGTGCGTCCCCAATCGAAGATTGATCCAGAAGCAATGAGAGCACAGGCTAAACAACAGGCTCAGGATCAGCGTCGGGCTAAGGTCAGTTCCTCTTAACTCTGAGAATTTTCAGGGGATTTCACATCAGTTTTGGATTGGGCTTTTTTTTGAAGGGAGTATTACATCATTGTTCGGAATGTCAATTCTCCTTCGGTTTCATCCTTGCATCTCAATATGTTTTCAGCAAATGAATACTTGTCTGCTTTTCGGTTAAGACACTTCGCTTCCATACGTACAAACTTTTGTGAAGCATTCATTTCCTGTTCATCTCCCCAAATCAACCCCAAAGGAAGTTAACTGAGAATCTGTGATGCTAACATAAAGCCGGATGGAGCTCTCTTACTCTATTTATAGCTGATATTTTGTTCCTGTTGGAAGGTCCATTGAGGAAATCCTTTCAGTCATGTAGATGTAATAGATTCTACTTGTTATGAAGTCACTTCAGAATATACACATTTGAGTCGATGTAGTAAATCATTTCTTCTTGTCCAAAGAGACTGCACCCATTCTTCTTGTTGATCTACTGATAAGACTCTAGTCCCTTTTTTCCCCTCTTAAATTATTTTGCCCATGGTACCATGTAGTCGTTTACTTCAGTTCCATTCTCACGATGTCTTTTCTTCCAATGCAGATGAATAAGAAGCTGCAACAATTGAAAGCTCCTAAAAGGAGGCAACTTCAGGCGACGAAACTCAGCGTGGAAGGTCGTGGCATGGTGAAGTATCTGTAGTATGCTCGCTCCATAAATGGGGTTCCTAAAATGTCAGTTATATAAAAAGCATTTCTTATAGATCGAAAATTCTGTTAAGTTTTATTTCGCATATTATAAGGATTTTGGGTTTGGGATGGATTTCAGTACTCGTTTATGGATTATTAATTTAGAATTTTCATGGATATATATGGTTTTCCGAAATTTTTATTTTTGCTTATGGCATTTTTATCTTTACTCCAGGATTGGAGCAAACTGTGAATAACCAAGGCTGGAATCTATAGTTAAAAATGGAATAATTTTTCGAATGGTATACCTGGTGTTATATGATAAGACTAATATTATTTGTCTTCACTGGAGACTAGTCTAGTTAACATTTTCTTATTAGATATTTTGAATATGTGAATGTGTTCATGTATTAATTCTTGATTATTGATTAATTCCCCCATTTATATTGCGCTTTTTTATTGGATATTGAATTTATATTAGTCAATCCCCCATTTAAACTGGAGATCAGTTTCTTGAATAGAGACAAATAGTACTACTCATTTCTTAACGTAATTGACCTAATCTAGACCACTAAATGAAGGAGGGTTTGTGCTTTAGACCATCTCAAATGAATTGTCTACTTTAACATGGATGGTAGATTGTTGGTCCCCTTGGAACTAATAATCCTTTTTTTTTTTTTTTTTTGGGGATACAAGCGGGAGATAGGGGAGGGAAGAGAAATTCAGAGATAGGGGAGGGAAGAGAAATTCAGTAGGGGAAGATGTAGTTTGAACCCTTGTTGGTACCCTTGGAACTAATAATCCTTCTTTTTTTTTTTTTTTTGTGGTATACAAGAGGAAGATAGGGGAGGGAAGGGAAATTCAGTAGGGGTCCCGAAACCCCTTGTTAGGAACATGAGTATCATGAACACTATAGTGCAATTTGAATCACCATTCTTGCTATTGGTTGATGGTACCCTTCATATTGCATGTGGTAGAATGAAATTGGAAATGAGGACGTGTCAAGCAATTGTATTGTCTCTACACTTTCATTTACCTTTCCTTTTTCGCCCCTTTTTTCAGCTTCGTTTCTCCTCTCTTTCATTCTGGTTTTCTCACGACGGTGCTTGCTTTCCGTACCTTTTTTACTTCTCTAATCTGTCCGACTAGTACTTAATAAATGACTAGTCAGGTTCATTTACACAAATTACTTAATAAATGACTAGTCAGGTTCGAAAAAATTAGGGTCATCACCTGGCAAGCAATTATAATTGATTTTAATTTAATTATTTCTTTAATCAGGTTTCCATATATTGTATTCATTTACACAAATTACTCCCTCCATTCCAGCCACATTTGTGGTTTACTTTATACAAATTAGAAAAGCACATTTTTTTGATCTATATTCCTAACGTGTCTCTATTTAATGAGAAGAATTCAGAATTGATAATTATAATTACATATTAAGTAAATAGAAGTATATTAGTAAAGTAATGTAAGTTGTTTTTTTTTTTTTTTTTTATATATGAAAATAGACCATATATTTTGAACGCCCAACAAAAAAAGAATAGACCTATATATTTAGGATGGGAAAGTATCACTTGAGAGAAATATTGTCTCTTAGTGGTTTTGTAACAAAACTTTTCAACCTATGTAGTTCTCATTAATGAACGTCATGTGTACTTCAAATCTATATGGCGTGCATGGTGCATCCATGCATGACACATGGGACGTAATATTTTGTAACAAAGCCGTGGAGGAGTTTTTTTAATACAATTTTTTTTGGATTTACATTTTTTTATTTAAAAAAAAATTAGAAAGGGATGTATGAGAGGATGATTGAACTTTTGTTTATGGCATTTGTACTAGTTTCGTTCTAGTAACATACATTTAGTATCATACAAGGATATATTGTCATGTAGCGTGTATTGAGACACGTCATATAGGAAATCACAGTCATGCCGTGTAACGACCTACCCACAATCATGATGTAACATGTTGTAATAAATGAGTATTAATTATATAATGAAGAAAATGGAAGAAAAATAAATAATAAAAATGAAAATATTGGTAAAATGGTTCATGTCTCTGTATCTCAATTTTTGAGGTGTTGATAGCTGGCTGGTTTTTTCAATGAAAACTATAAGCTGGAAATCAGGTATTGACACTTCAAGGTCCGCAAGATCTCACCAATTTATAAGATGAGTTAAGTGGTGATTTTCTAGGTTGAATTTCAACGCTACACCAAAGCTAGAGCCCTACAAGTCTACTTGAAGAAGGATTTAACCAATTGTCATTTTGATTAATAGATCACCACAAAATAATTTATGAAAATGGTTTTCGGGAATGACGAAATTCGAAAACTATGTTAGAGACCATTACTTTGAGCATTAATAACTTTTCCTGTAAGAATCAAATTTAAGTCCTATAAAGTACGTCCAGCTGATAGTAGATATCAAAAGCTTTAAAATGATGTATAAAGTATGACAATGAGAAGTCATTTCTTAACTCAAATAAATTGTACAAAGAGCCTTAGGAAATGGAATGATTTTAGAAATGAAATTCTATGGGCAAATATGGATTGTACAAAGAGCCTTAGGAAATGGAATGATTTTAGAAATGAAATTCTATGGGCAAATATGGATTTATAATGACCAATCTAAGAGTAACACTTAGCAACTAGACATTGGAGGCAAATTCCTATAAATAGAGGGGAAAATTTTCATTTTGAGTGCACTTTTCCAATCTCTCTTCTCTCACCCACCCCCCCTCCCCCCTCCCTCTCTCCCCCCATTTTTCTTAATATTTTCACCACCTAAGTGTGTGTGCGCATAGACACACACATACACACAAAAGTTGAATCTTATCTCTACAAGTGAAGTCAAGTCAGGTTATGCTTAAATCGAGTTAACATGTCATTTTTGTACTAGGAATGTCATATACGGTATGTACAAGTTCAAGCTCATGATCATGCTTACAAGTTAAAGTTAAATTTCAAGTTCATGATCATGTTACAAGTTTAAGTATATTCGATTCATGTTATTCTTATGATTATGATCAGTGTTCGGGATAAGATCAACATGTGCAATCACGGCCCAAAAGTCGAGTCATGTTTTTGAAAAGAGAAAAAAAGAAGAAACTTTTCAAATTATATCACGTTTTTCAAAAATCATGTTGCCTGCGTAAATATTGCTCATTAGACCTTTGGTTCACTTATTTTATTTTACAAATGGTAGATGTTGAAAAGAAATGTTTACGAGGATGGGAAACAGACCTTTGTGATTATGAAGAATAATTATTATGATGATATAAAAGTGGGAATATTGTGATATTTTAAGGTAAATTTTTAGTATAATTATATCTGTAAAAAAAGTAAGAATTTTGTCTCTATGTATGTTTCCTCTTAATATAATATTAACAAAGTTATACTTTAAATAAAATTGAGTTCTAATTTATATTTGCTAAATGCCTTTTTATCAATAGGAAATGAGAAGAAATAATGTCTTTGTAATTTTATATTTTCGTACAAATAAAGTAACCAAGCAGTAATTCCAAAAATTTATTGGTTTTCTGAGTAGTTTCGAAGCCTTTTAAATTGTAGTGTCTATACTAACTTCCTAATTAATTACCTAATTGAAATGTAATCTTGATGCCTACAGAGTTAAAATCTTTGCATCTGAACTGCGTTATAAACATGTTTGCTTATCCAAACCTTGGAATGAAAGTGAATTCAGGTTTTGGTATCATTCTTGAATCAACATTTTTAGTAAGTCATAATATTTTTCTATTTTAATTGGGTGAAAAATTTTTATCGCGTTATTTATTTACCGTTGATTTATCAAATTACATAAACACTAGAAGTTACAAGAAATATACGCGGTCGTGACATGCCGTGCTCCGATGCACGTGCCACATAACTGCATTACACAATATCTACTATGTGTATGGTATTAGATCATATTTAACTTTTTTACCTTTACGCCAACACTAGAGCAAACTGTGAATTAGGTTTTGGGTGTAATTTGGTTTTGTGAGTCCCTTTCAAGCACTTCTCAGCAGTTTTATTAAAAGAACTCTCTCCCATGTGGCATACATGGATGCATACCATGTGAATTTAAAACACTCATAGTTTAGGTTTGAAATACACATGGTTGCATTCATACACGTCACATGGAGTGGGAAGTTTTTTAAAAAAACTTCCGGGAAGTACATGAAAATTTTCTTTGGTTTTGTTATGGTTTAAGGAAACCAAACCATATAAAAAACCTAGCTGTTCAGTTTTGGTTTTTTTAATGATATATTCTAACGGTAATGGTCAACCACCTCCCGGAGGTTTTGTTACAAAATCTCCTACCCCATATGACATGTATTGATGCACGTCACATAGATTTGAAATACACGTGACGTGCATCAATACATACCACATAGGGTACACGTGGCGTGCATTAATACATGCCACATAGGATAGGAGGTTTTCTAAGAAAACCTCTGAGATGTGCTTAAACATTTTCATATATTCTAATATTAAAACCAAACCAAACCAGGCCATTCAGTTTTGGTTTGGCCGTGAATGCATAAAAAAGTACTTTTTCAAAACCATAATTAGTAAAATGTGGTTCAATTTGTCACGGATTTAAGGTAAAGAAAGGTTTACACTTTTATAGGGACAGCGACTCGACTCTATGGTTTGGATTACAGAGTTTTCTTTTTTGAAACTAGGATTACAAATCTACATTGTAACAACATAAATGCATATAGATATATGTTCTATTGAAGTACAACACAAAGTAAATTGACAATATAACCCCTATATCAGGAAAATCAATAATACAAACCCCTATACAGGGGAAAACACACGACACAAAATGTAGAAAATACTCTATAAAGGGGAATCGAACCAGGACCTCTATATCTTAGTACCTTAGCATAGCCCCTTAACCAAATGAGCTAGGTCTCATTAGTTATTATAATTGAAAGAGAGAATTATAGAAAATAAATGATAAAAATATATGATTGGACAATTTTATTACTTGAATTTAGGAATGTTACGTGAATCGATAAGGAGGTTTAATAAATTTGAAATCAAATGCTTAAGTTTGGTTTTGGTTATTGGTTTCTAAACGAAAACCATATAACGAAACTATAATAAAATGGTTATTGGTTTTAATAGTTATAACCGTTTAAAATTTTAGAGTAACAAATCAAACTAGACCAAACCATTTGGTTATGGTTTGATTTGGTCGGTTATTGTTAATTTGCCCAGCCTTAAGTGTGAATAACTCAGGCTTGTATCGGTAGTTAAAAAGTAAAGGACAAGTAACTTTTCAAATGGTATACATATGTTATATGACAATGTAACATTTCAATTACAAGATTAGAATAAAATAAAAAATAGATTTTCACCTGTGAGCTGCGCAGGTAAAACTCTTACAAAAAATTCGTAGATAATGATGCACATTAAGCAAGTTGAATAAAAAGAAAATAAAGCATGGTCACCATACGTAGGAAGGAGTTAACATCTTTCGAATGAACCTTATACTCAACCAATCTCGCGCTTAAACACACATAATACAGACTCAACTAAAAAAATCGATTCTTTTTATTCAAGTTCAATTAAAAATGATTCAGTGAATGAAATGTAAATAAATAGGTTGCCGAAAATGCCTACATACTTCAAATGGGTCGAGCCCATAAAAAGTCCAAAGTAATTAAAAAAAAAAAGTAAAGAAATGACTCAAAACCGGAAAACACAACATAATTTGAGGGGGGGGGGGGAAATGATATCAACAATGAAAAGGCAACTAGTTGAATTCCTCTCGTCGAGCTGTCCCAAAAGTTAGTGTCATAGCTGAAAACAGACTCCGAACGCAAAAGTTATGTACATTTCTTCAATCATCGACAACTGTAAAATTCCATGCATGCAATTATACCATTTCATGCATGTCAGTTAGATGCAGAAAATATAAATTACGTCATTTAAATTAGGAATTTCAAATAGTAATAATCAAGTCTATTCAATAAAAATGAAAAAAATTTAAGGGATTAATGACGTCATGATAATGTAATCATAGTAGAATTCTAGTTGTGCCAGCCAAAATGAGTTGGAAAAAATAGGTACTGTTTTGATTAGAAGTATGGAAAATACATAGAAAGAAAATAAATTCTAGATAACTAAATTCCCTAGAATAAATTTTCATAGGAAATGCCAATTACATGTTTTTGATTGACTTAGTTTTCTATCTAGAAATAGTTGTTATTTCCCATCTTTTGGTGTTCGATAGATATTAATTTACGTAGAAACAATCTTTTTTACCAAATTTTATTATTTGATAGTCATTATTTTTTATAGAAATTATTAAGTTTTATACATAAATTGTACTTTTTTCCACATATTTTTTATTTGCCAAATTTTTTTTATTTGTCAAAACTGAGCGAGCTCTAATTTTGAGCTGAATATATATTTATATTTGAAACAAAATCAAATCACAATGAATAAAAGAAAGATAACTAATGTCAAGTTTTTGCCCTGTGTGATTTTTCAGACAATGATGATACGATGAAAACGTTTAAAAATGGTTATGGAGATAGGTACATAAAGTGAGGCTTTCTGACGATTATGGTTTCTTCAAACGATTTACCACTCATAATTCAATGAATAGTTTTGAGGCCGGCAACTATCCTAGTAATGCACTTAATAAATAGAAGTTTATACTAAAAAAGAAATTTAAAGAAATTCAGTGAGTCATTTGTGCATGAATATAGAGATAAAATAAAGTTACAAACTTCAATAACCATTCGTAATTAGAAAATTTGAAATGATTCTTATATTCATTAATATTAGCAAAAAATGCCCTGTTACATAAAATCCCAAAAAAAAAAGAAAAAGAAAAAGAGAAATTCTAAATTCATGTGCGGGTTTTCTAATTTTTATGTTTTATAAGTTAAAAAATAATCCAATATTAAAAAAATATGAAATTCCAATTCTCTGAGAAACGAATTACCCAGGTCGCCCAAGGAAAATATTTTCCTTGTTATCCTGGAAAATATGGTATGTGACTGAAAGTGGGAAAATATTTTATATGGAAAAAAGTCAATTAAACAACACAAAAGTGAGAATTTAAGTGGAAAACTAGCATTTTCCATAGAAAATTATGGGCAATCAAGCACACCCTTAGTGTCATTGTGACCACGCTTTTTATTATATACTAGTGATACTACGTGCGTTGCACGTGTTGTGTTTATTGTTTTGTATTGTTTCGCACAGATATGTTGTGGTTCTATCACTACATGTGATTGAACACCAGGAAGAATTCTGGTTAGTTAACACAAAAATTATATATTCTACGCTGAAAATTGAGCGAAGAACAAGATTACAATGCTAAAACTTTTCATAACTTGATGACATGGCTAATAATTGTATTACACAGTGCACTAATTATCATTTGTCATTACAATCAACAAAATGATTATGAAATAATACTTCAATAGATTTATATTTTTTCCCAGCAAAAGACTACTTGAATATACTACATTAGAGTTTAAGGGAGAAAGTGGCAGACACTAAATTGAAATCCAAATCATGAAAGTATGATTTGAAG
>CAVNYN010228572.1:2709-18366 GCA_963692815.1 Nyctanthes arbor-tristis | reverse complement strand
AAACCATGGGCTGAATTAATTAGTTCCAAATGTGGTGATTTTGGTGGATGTTGGATCTCGAATGTCGATTTGGTCAATTAATATGCAAAGAGGATTCTTTTTAGGAATTTCAAATCTGTGGTTAAAAAGGATTCTTAAGAATTTTCAAATCCATGTGGTGCATGCCCCTGCAAAGAGACGAGGAATTTCAGATCTTGCTTAATTCCTCCCCAATATCAAAATCTTGTCTTCAATTTTAAATATTTAATTTTCTCATAACTCTCGTCTTTTTTTCATTAGTGTTCCACTTTTTCCCATCACCTCGCTACTCCAAAACTTCCGCAATAGTATTTTTACACGTCGCTGCCATTCTGCTAAGCTGCCATTTTTCATATCAGCGTGGAATTTAGAGACACAAGAGGTAGTGAGCTATTTGAGACAACACATAAAAAGGTGATATATTTTCTTTCTTTGGACGAATAAAACAATTAGTAAGTAAATATATAGACACTGAATATTTAACGTTATGGTTTAATTCACTCAATAGAGTATATTAATTTAGGAGCCCAATAATGGAGTTCAGAAAATGTGTATCTAACAACATTTATATTAGTGTTATTAAATTTTACTATCCACATATGCAACAAAATTGAGTTTTAATAATTGTTAACCGATCTTGTAAGTATGTTAAATTTAGTTATTGATTTTTAACAAATTAGTGGTGTTTTAAATTAACCATTATATGTCATAGAGCATCCATATTGGCTGTGTTAAATTAAGTTGTTGGTGAAATTGTTAATTGGCAAGTCAAAAAATTACTTACATTGGCGGTGTTAAAAAACTTATAAAAAGAATTCTTTTTAGTTGGTTGTTAAATTTGTTAACAACAATTTTACTAGAATTTAATGTTTTGAAAATTCTTTTTTATTTATTTAATAAATTTTGACCATTAACTTTTGAAAATAATAGGGTTCATTTGAACTTGGGTAGATTTTAGTGATTTTATTTAACACATCCAATATGATATTTTAATAGTTGTTAAATTTAATTTGTATATATGGCATTTAACAAAAATTTAAAATGTACTTTTTACTTATGTAGATAGTTAAATTTAACAACACCAATGTGAATGTTTTAACTAACTTTAAATTAAAAGTGAGTCATAATTAAATTGATTCAGCTTATAACCAATATAAAAAATGAAGATTATAAAGATGATTGGTCTCATAGGTTGTTAAAATTATTGTTAACTTTGCTAAAAAAATTTCTCTCCATACTTCATTGACACCATCAATGTTTAACAACCTCACTTAAACTTTTTTGTTAAGTTTAATATTTTCTCCGTCCTATAAAAATGGTCCAAGTTTCCATTTCGATTTATCTCAAAATAATCGTCTACTTTTATTAGTTAGTTTTTTAATTTGCTTATGTGCTTATATTTAATGGGTATATGTATTAACAAATAAGAACTAATAAAGTTGAATGAGAATTAAATGAAGGGTAATTTAAACCTAACGTCTCTAACTTTTCAAGTATTAATAGATCGCATCTACACCCTTTATTTTTCTTTCTATGGGTCTTTAGACTTATAAGAAATCTCCGTTCAAGTCTCTGGCAATAGAAATCGTCAATTTCCTCTGTTAAATTGGGGGCATTTTTGGTAAAAGACCAAAAAAATAAATATCTTAATTTAAAAAAAAAGGACAGAAAAATGGGGGGTGGCTACCTGGCATGCGGGGAAGTATACTCCCTGTGCTGTCAAAAATGGCTTGCACAGGCAGCCGTTTGGCCATTGGAAATTTGCTGCTATTTCCGGAGGGCAATGGCAATAGGGGGAGTCCCCCCATCCCCTTCCCTTCCCTGGGAGTTGCCTAGCAGGCAAAAGGGAGAGTCCCCCTCCCTCCATTTTTTAAAATTAAAATATATTTTTTTTGTCGTTTACTAAAAATGGCTCCAACTTAATTAAGGAAATATTCAATTTTTGTTGTCAGAGACTTGGACAGAGAATTCTTAAAAGATTGAGGACTTGTAGAAGGAAAAATAAAGGTTGGGGACGTTAGGTGTAAATTACCCTTAAATAAATGACCTTTTTTAAAAAAATAACAATTAAATCAAGAAGCATATTAGGAAATATGTTCATACAATTCTATTTTTCCAAGAAAATTAATTGGACTTTCTTAAACTATATGAAAAATGATATGAGATGATTTTTATAAGACTAAACGTGTACAACTTTTTTACTCTATCTCATGTCAAGTATATCCTACATGAATAAACTTACTAAAGACTTGAATTTGATTACTTCAAATACAAGTCTCGTTATCTGAATATATATAGATGAATATTATGTTATGAATCCAAATACATTGCACTTTGTTTATTCTTTTCATAAAATCAGCTAAAATAAAATTTATAGGTCATTATTCAAAATCAAAAATAAAAGTTATTATTATCATGAGTAATGCTATTTAGCACCACTGGTGCTTGACACCATATCAAGTTGACACTAAATGATAAGTTAAATTAAGTGGATCATTTATTTATTCATTTAATTTTAATTATTATTTAATGACACATTAGATGTCACTTAGATTGGTGTCAAGTACTACTGGTACTATATAGCATTATTCTATCATCATTAGTGTTATTGGAAAATATAATCGGTTCATCTTAAGTATACACTGGAAAATAAAATTAAAGTGATTGTTCATAAAGCAATAGCGAGGTTATTTTTGAGAAAACAAAAATAGGATGGGGACAAATACGGCCATAAAATGATTCTCATGTTATGCGAGATTCACTAGATTACGGATTTGTTTGGTTATCTTCCGTATTTATGTGTTGAATTTAATTTGGAGCAGATATGTTGAAATATTATAGTTCCAAATCCGTATGATTATGACGTTGGTGAAAATCTAATAAGGTATTTTAACAATTTAATTAGCATTGTTCTGTTATTTTAAATATTTCATACAATATATATATATATATATATATTTTGTGTCTACTCGTTTTATTCCGCCATTTATATCGTAAGGAATTGAAATTTCATTTCAAAAGATTAACTTATTAAGTGAAGTAGTCAAGTTTCTTATAAACTGATTTTTTACCAATTCGTTCACGTATTGACCACATCATCTTGATAGTTCATTAATCTATCTTCACTTTGCTCATCTTTTACCCATTTCTAAACGCTGTGGGATTTCTTCACATATTTAACCATATCATCTTGATAGTCTATCCATTTATCTTCACCCTATAGAGGTCCAAATCATTCACTATATCTGTCACCGTGTTTTACGTTGATACAACTGCCTGTCACTGCCTCTTCCGAGGTGCAGTCAATCCATCTATCTTCGCTTTATAAAGACTCAAATCATCTACTGCGTTGTCACCACACGAATTTTTTCGGCTATCACAATTCAACTTTGAGACTCACCTCCTTCGTTTGCCTATGTCCCAGATCTATCATGCGTGCACACGTGGTAAAATCTAGAACCTGCTTCTAATACCACTGGTAAGAAATTGGATTTGTCTCCCAAAAAGTTAACACATCACATAGAGCAATCTAATTCCTTATAAACTGAATTTTTACCCATTTCTAACGGATTTGAGATTCATTAACATGTTTCTCCTAACATAAACACACACATATATGTGGTATTAATACGACACAATGTGGTATTGTTTAAGACTTTGATTCTAGGACAAGTTTATTTCCGAGAGCTTTGTCAGAACTAAGAAAATTCTACAGTAATACAAATTAGGCAGCCAAAATAGTACGACGCAAGGAAAACCAAAAAACACGAGCAATCAATAGCTCACAAAAAATATCCTTGTACCACAATAATTAAATGTGAAAATATCTTCACTTCATGTGTCAGTCTCCCACAGAAAAAGAGGCTAATACAGTGGTAGCACCCGGTTTTGTGATTTCTTTTTTTTTTTTTTTTGTGGCCATACATTTAAGTTTGAGAAATAAATACCAAATTTCAGGTACAAGCGTCTCCATCGTTTGTCACTTTGTTGGGTTCGTTGGTTGATTTCTTAAAAGATTTGAAACTATTGTTGTTTCAATTATAATAGGTACTCCTACTCGTTCGGTTAGGTTTATTGATTTGGATATTTCGGAATCTATTTTTGAGAGAGACATTGAAATTGTGGTTGTCATTAAAGTTTTGGAATTTGACTTGTTGGTGTGTGTCACATTGTTTTACAAATGTGATAATAAACACGTCTTCAAGTTAGGTAGAGTAGATAATCACATTGTGCTTTTTGTTATTGGTTTGTGACACATGTATCATTTCATTGAACTATTTTTACCCAAAAAAAAATTAAAGAAAGCACATTTCACTGGTTATAATTTTTACTTTTCTAAATATAGTCAAATAATATAATCAGTTGTCAAAGCAGCATTGGTGAAATATGTAGCATATGTATTTTATTAGCACATGTTTTTAAGTAAATATCTTTAATATATATTTTATTGGAACTTTATTTATTTATTTATTTTTTTAAGTCGCAAGAAAACAGCGATGCTTTTTACAGTTTCGAAATGACATAAACCACCTCTATATATATTCTCTAGAGTGGAGTTTTGATTACATGAACTCAATGTTGAGATTTTCTCGAAGAAGAGTTTGAAAAGTCACAATTCCAGGGTTGAAAATATGTTTTTTTTTTTAATCTCTTTATCTCGGCTCTAATTTGTAGTTTTTATTTTCAATTTTAAATTAAATTTCTACTCACTTAATTTAGAAAAGAAAAAAAGTTCTAGATTACTCTTTAATCTACTTAAGTCCAATTTGACAATGATATGCTTCCTAGGTTGAGCTGTGCAAGTAATAACATATTAATTTGTCATTCAAGTCTTTAAAATCTAAATTTTGGCCATTTAATAATACATTAAATTAAATATATTACTACTCCATCCGTCTCATTTATATAGTTCACTTTTCGTTTTTTATTTGTCTCAATTGTATAGTCTTGTTTCCATATTAAAGGGTTTATTTATATATTACTTTACAAGCATACCCTTATTTAATCTTATAGTTGTACTACTGATTTAAAATTAGTCATTAAATAAGGGCAGATTAGGAATATGATTTACAAAATTTATTTTTCCAACAACATTCTTAACCATTGTGAAAAAAGTATAGTGCACCCTATAGTTGGGGCAGAGAGAGTATGAAATAGTCTTAATGTAGACGAGATCTTAAACTGTAAATTAATTGTTATTTATTTCTTGACTTCAATTTAAAGAGTGTTATCTTTGCTTTTTTCAGGCTAAGCATTACAAAATATAATGTAATATTAGTGTTTGGTAAATTCTCAATGACTAGACAACACATTCATATTATAACTCTATATAATATTTTATTTATATACCCTTATAAGGGGGTTAATATTGTATTTGGGAGTATTCTTCATGTTTAATGGATCACTAATGAGCAAACATCTCTTTATTGGTTGTGATCCAACATAAAAACAATAATGTCATTATTTATTGGAGACTTTCCTATTTATCAAAATTAAGAGAGAGACACAACTCACAAGATACGCAGAACGACTTACTCCAACCCCACCGCACCCCATTTTTGGTTTCGTTTCTAGTGTCATAATCTTTTTCCTCAACAGAATGTTTAGCATACCAAACTATAAATTGAATAAAAGTTTGGACAAAACTAAAGATAGATAATAGAGGATAGCGTTCTTTAGTTATTAAAATGCATAGTCAACACTATCTATCTTGTCTATTAGCCCCCCCAAAAAAAAGACTATCTATCCTATCTTGTTTAATTTCATCGCTATTACATTTTGTTAAAAAGAAATAAGAAAAAAAAAAAGATGAATATTATCCTACTTGATCTTTGTTAATTTCTGTCTATTTATTATTTTCTATCCAGTCATTTCAACAGATCTAACATAAATCAAATGTTTATCTTCGTTTGCCTTCAATAGTCTTTAGTCCCAATCTCCAACTTGTTAGGAAGAAAGTAAGACTATTGTAAATAGTCTTGCTTTCTTACTAACAAGTTGGATTTAACATTATCATGCCATTTTACATGTGCAAATAAAAGGTAGACATCCGGTAGTAGGACATATAGATGGTTATTTTTATTGGTCTACAAATCAGGTTAATATAATAATAAGACCTAACATGTTGGTATGAGATTTTTCAAACAGCAAAATTGTAAGATCTTGCGAGAGTGATGACCCACACCCAATTTTTGAAGTTTAATTTGGGAATAACTGTTTTACTTATGAGTTCAAATGGCACTATAATCTCAATGAAAATACTCAAAAACCTCTTGAAAATTTTGTAACAAATTGGGAGGTTTTTAAACCCTACGCATTATTATAATTTCAAATTAGTGTTTCATATTATCTATGGTTCAAGAGAAAGTGCATAAAATCAATATTATTATTTATTATGATAATACAAAGGGAGTGGATGGCTAAGACACATGAGGTTTTTAACCGGAAACACTTGGTAAGAAATTGAGTCTTTAACCACTAGGTCAACCTCTTGATCCCAAAAATCAATACTATTTCTTATCTTAAAAAGAAAAAAATGAAAGTGAAATATTGAGATAACAAAACATATATATTTTTTGAAAAAGATAATAAAACATATAATTCTTAAATCTCATAAAAATAATTAAAAACAAGAGTAAAATCTACAATATACATCTTATTACACAAGAATACGTGAGCCTTGAATTCAAAAGCCTGGGAGCACCGGCATAATCCCATGCCATGTGCATTCTAAGTCAAACATTTCCCTTTAATTTAAACCCCCACCAAAAAAAAAAGGGGTACAGCAAGATAAATACCCTACATTGTACATTTAACTGATAATACATGCATATCTCATCAGGTAAGATATACACTATCCGTATCATAAAAATAAGCATAATTTCTATTTTTATTTGCCACAAATTATCATCTATTTATAAAAATGAGGTTGAACAATTAATTTCTTTTCCAAACATACCCTTAAGAGCATCCACATTATTAGTACTAAAATTAACTATTCACATAAACAAAAAGTATAGTTTTTAGTGATTGTTAAAAAATACCTGAGCAAGTTAAATTTAACTACTAATTTGTACCACATTGATGATTCTAACTAAGAGTTTTAAATTTAATAATCAATTCAATGGTCAAATAGTGGGTCAATCCCAATTTAATTAAAATAAAATAAGAAGAAATAATACTGTAAAAAGTGTTAAGTTTATTGTTAACTTTAACAATAAAACTATTAAATTAAATGTTTTTATCAACTATTTTAACACTACCAATGTAGGTTGTTTTTTAAGTTGTTAACTAACAACTCCACTAATAACCTACTTTAGCACTACCAATATAGATGCTCTTAGTCCAACTACTACTAATAAATTTATAATGCATTAATAACTATATTGACTAAATAAAAAGTGATTCAAAATTGAATAAGTGTATATTAGGGATGTAGGTGTAAATTTTATATTTCTAACTATTTTAATTCACATTTCTCGATCTACGTAAAAAAATTGATATGACCATATTTTTATGAGACAGGAGAGTACCATATAAGGTGGATATCTATTATGCCTAAATTTTTCTCACCTCATATGGAAAGATTTAAATGTACATTTTACATGGTTCCTACGTGACAAATACACGAGTGTTATTGATCAAATATACTACGTAAAATATATATCTATTGTACTTAAATTTTTCTCCTATAGGTAATAGTACACATGATCTACTCGTGTGATAAAATTATGACATTGACACTCAATTTAAAAATAGATTTGTTTATAAATAGATTTAAAATTTAAATTTTATATGTGTGACGTAATGTAATCATATTATGTGGAGTTAAAAATTAGAATGATGTGAGACTTACATCATATTAAAAAGGTGACTTTATAATGTATTATTTTGTGTCTAAAATTTAAAATTTAGGACTTGTTTGGTATCTTTTATTTTTTTTCATTTATAAATTTGCTTACCATTCATTTGATAACTATTCAATAATCACTACATATTTTAAACTTTAATTAAATTATCACTACTCATTTTCACTTTTTATAAATTTTCTTTATAAATTAAGTTTATAAATATAAACAAACGGACTCTTAAATTAGTTGATAAATAAAAAGAATTTTTAAATGGTTGCCCCTCATGAGAGCACACCGCAAACCCCGTGGGTCACTGTAGGACCCACGTTAACCGTAACATTTGTGAGGGGGACGTTGGTCATTTTCTCATTTTGAACCGCTAAATCGTGACCCGTCAAATGCAAAGTCCAGTCGAGTCCCCGGTCTATCGTGCTTCTCTTTGTGATTTGAACAGCGATGATCAGTGGATTGTGATTGAAAAATTTTGAAGAGAGCTAATCTCTATCTTATAAAGTGAAAAAAACACCACATAGCCCTTTGTTATTGGGAGAGTAAGGAGCACACCTTCTAATCCACAAATACTAAGGGGTTATGTGGTATTTTTTCACTCTATAAGAGAGAAGTTAATTCTTCTTAAAAGAACTAGATTGTGATTTGTATATAGACTGTAGAGTAAATGATAGGATAGGCCGATGAGCTTACGTTATGGCTTGACTGCAAGACGTACAAGCACGTGTGTGGTAGCGCCAATCCAATCCAAATATAAATGCTCTTCCTCCACGGTGCATTCTTGTGCTATAAATGCTCCTGGTACTTCACATTTTTCCGTATATCAAGTGTCTCCCTCCCTTTTTGGTTCTTTATTTGTTCAACAACTTGAGATTAACGAGAGTATTCTCAGATACATACAGGGTTTTCTGTACTATGATGATCTGTAATACAGTGATGAAAAGGTGGTTCTCCCAGAATTTTTCGTGGTTTTCTGCAGAACCCATTTTTGGTTCTGAATCTGTGCTTGGCCTTCTCTTCTCAGTTCTGAAGAATGTCACTATGGCTCTGATTACTTGCATTTTTGCTTTGGGTATGTTCAAATTGCTTTGTGAAGAATTCCATATGGCCCGGATCTGTGAAAGATGGAAATTGGGTCCAGATTCAGTCCATTTTTTCTGGGTTTCTCTTTTATTTTATGAATTATTGGAAAAATCCCCTGAATTTGGGATTTTTTTATTTCAGGTGGAGCTACAGTAGGGGCGGTCACGGGAGGGCTCAAAGGACAGACTACAGAAACAGGGTTTGTACGTGGTGTGGCCGTGGGTGCGGTGGCCGGCGCCATTACCGGCGTTCAATTGATGGAACTCATAGTTAATGGAGAGCCATTCTCTAAGGTGATACACGCAGTACAATTGGGTAGAATGCTGAATTTAATACGCATCGTTTTCATGATTGAATATTGTAGTCAATTGAAATTTATGGATCGTAGGGTAGCTGAATGATTTCATTAATGTCCTCTTTGATATTTTCTCACACTCCATTAATTCTCGCAGACACAACCCCCCTCAAATTTCAATTTGGTCCCCATTTCTGCTAATTAGGATACGAGCTACGTAAATGAATTTCTTGTATGAACATATTATTTAACCATGAATATGAGCAGTGTAAATTTGTTGTTTAACATTGGAGAGGAGTACCAAACTTTGTACTTCCGACAATTGGGGCACTAACAAGTCAATTCAAGAGCCTCGTTTATTGTTTAACGGGACCTCTATATTCACTTGTCTTGTTTTCATTTGTCTGGAGTAACGAGTGTACGACTGGAAATTTTTCCCACATTGGGATAAGCTTTTGGGTTGGACTGGTTACTGGATCTGGATATGCAGTTTGGTGAATACCATTACTGATCTTTCAGGTGGCCCTGATCTGCAGTCTGGTAAACGGGAAGATATTTATGGAATGGGTGAGTCCCGCCGTGCTTAAAGCTTACCAGTGGCAGGTGAGCAATAAATCTCCCATCTAACATTATTGGTGGTATGTGATTCCTCGGATTTTAGCTTACGTTAGCTTGGCGGTCGAGCCTATAACTTCATTTAATTGTTAATGAGATGCTCGGATGTTCTAGATTAGCACCATGGAGACAAGTCTGAGGGAAATTTCCGACATTTTTGAGGTCAATGGAGCTAGAGGATTGTCTCAAGATATAATTCAGAAGCTGCCAGTTTATCAGTTCTATTCCCCGAGGACGGCATCTTGTCATGAGACAATTTGTACAATTTGCTTGCAGGTGAGCTCTCCTATGTCCTAAGAGCATCATTAAACATCTTGCGAAGTGCTAACCACATCGAAAAGAGTCAATTTCGGGGTTGTGACTAATCTGTCATGTTTGAAATGGGGACATTGACATATGATCTAACCTAAGTTAATTTTATTGATGGTTTAGATAAATCACAATAGACCGAATATCTAATCTGCCTGATTTAGACAGGAAAATGGAAGCATTACTTATCACTTGTTAGTCGACCTCACACATTCTATTCCCATGAATAAATAGACCGGTTTGGTTATATAACCCATAACAACCGACCATTCTCAACCACCCTCAGAACTTTACAAGCCTGTTATTCTTATGTTTGTTTCATTCAAAACTTTCGTATAGTTCCGACTTTCTGTATTGGCAGGACTTTAAGAATGGAGAATATGCGAAGATGCTACCCGGCTGCAGACATTTCTTTCATGTACACTGCATAGACGAATGGCTTCTTCGACAGGGAACCTGCCCAATGTGTCGAAGAGATATCTGAATGCAGTCAGACGAGGAGCTGCGCAAGTTTGTAAAGAAACAATCAGAGAGAAGCAATCGGAAATTGGTGCAAGAAATCTGGAACCCTTTAAATCCGAATTACTAATCTACCCATAATGCTTTCATCCTTGACTTTGATCTCTCTTCTGTAAGATAATTTTGATCCTCCAAGGATGAATCATCGTAACAAGTGTCCTACAATTACATATATATAGTAATAGCTTTTCTTTTAAATGTTCTCTTGTTTTGTTGTGTCGTTTTTGTAAATTAACTACGTCGCTACAACTACAGTGATGGATCCGATCAAAAGCTTATGTCAATATATATGCATAAATTTCGGAGTACTTGCGTTGATTGAAGATGAAAAAACTTTGACCTCGAATTCTCTGATCTTATATAGAGGAAAAGAAATGTGGATCATCTTGATTCTTGGGCATATCAAAGACAACCCTTTCCCTATTTTATGCTTGTACACAAATTGTTTACACAAATCGTTTAACAGAATCTTTTGATTGTGATTTGATGTGTGAAAAAATAGAATCTTGTCACAAATGTGTAGTTCCGTTCTCTTGTTAATCTTGCCAGAAGCACACATGGCGTGAGATAATTAGATATGATAGTTGTATTGACACCACACTTTTTTATAACCACACCAAATTTTAATTGTATTGCATAACCTTGATTTTTATTAATTACTGCATTTGTGTTACTAATTTTTTTTAATCACAATTTTATTCTCAAAATTTCATTAACTAGCATATTTGGAATCTGTTAACTAGCATATTTGGAATCTGATAAAGACTTTTGTGCAAAAAATTAGTTAAGAAAGTGATTTAAATATATTAAATCAGTAAATTATAAGAAATAGCTAAGTACAATTATTTAGTTTTATTGATAATTTGGAAGTATGATGATAGAAAAATTTGTACAAAAATTATCGTTTAAAACAAGAAGTACTATGTAGAAAATTGTGAAAAAAAAGAATACAACAAAAATGTTGAGGATATAATTGTAAAAAAATAAATAATGTTCAGAGATTAGTTATATAATTAAAACGTGGTACAATTATAAAAACGATGGCGTCAATATATTTTGCCAATTAGATAACCCACGTATAGATTATCTCATGGTGTATTTAAAAATGTTTGTGTAAAAAATTTTGTGCATCTAGCAAAATTCGTTTCATTCCATTGTGTGTGAGAGAAATGGGTCCTCAAGTGTTGAAATTGGAAAAATAACAAACTAAATCCTCCCCCTTTATAAGTCACAACTATTTACCTCTTAACAATGTAAATTGATTAAGAAGTCCTCCATTTAATACTTAATCTATTATAGTCCATTCCAGGAAATTTGACTTTTACCATTTGAGATTACTTAGACCAACTTAGTTAGATGACTTGAATATAATATATGGGGTGTAACACCACTATTGTTTTTTCTTTGAAATTCGAAATCAAAATTTGTTCAGACTATTTTTATTCTAATATACTTCGTAAGACCCTATGATACTCTACCTTTCATTATAACTAGTACTGCATTCGTACATTGTACGGAAAAATTAATTCAAAATTATCTGTTATTTAATAAATTATAAATTCAATGTTTACACATAAACAACATAACTAAAAATAATAATAAAAATGTTAATGTAAAAATACACTCTTTTGTAATAATTATTTATTTCGATTTCCTAATAGAATGCATAAAATAAAATATACAAACATTAAATTAAGAAAATTTTGTAATAATTAAACATATCATATTAATGAGAGTTGATCTCTTTCTCCCCTAGGAGGGATATAAAACTCTTAATGCTAACGTGACAATGCTATATGAGTGTTATGTCACCTTGTGGTGATGAGATGAGAGCATTATGCAATCAATTGTGTTGATGAGGCAATGTCATGTAGGGGTAGTAGGATTTATATCAACTTCCCATGTGGGGAGAAGAAAACATTTCTACACATCAACTACAACATTAAACAATTAAAGTTGGTATAACTACACAAAAATGTTAGTTGTCAACAAAGTCTATAAATTGATATCATCTTCATTGAAGAGTTCATTGAGGATTGCAACTATTTGCACATGTTTGATATCATCTTCATTGAAGTATTTCCTTGAAAATTGGAACTATTTACACATATACAGGTCAACTGTTTGTGTAATAGTTGTTAGTTAATTTTAAAGTAAATTACAGTAGAATTCCCCAACCTTTGCATCCATTTGCACTTTCATTTCCAACCTTTAAATAATGATCAACGCACTCTTACCTAGGGTTAATAAATGAATCTGGACCCAGCTCAATTAAAAACTTTATCTTAAAGGTCAACCTAGCCCAATACAGAGCAATGGAAAACCCAATGCAATTGCTTGGGTTTAGTCGGGGTAGGTTTTTACCCAAATCTAACGTCATAGTTAACACTAATTTAAGAAGAAAATTACTTTATACGTGAGCATATAAACTAATATTAATTATTAAGAGCATATATAACACATTTTTCCATTTTGGTGCAACACGTAAACAAAAATAGTGCAAATCCTACACTATCTCAACTCATATCCATCCCCTTACACCAAATAAATATCATTTTCCATATTTACCTATTCTATTGATATTTTAGTACTCAATTTAATTGACAAATCAATTTGCTTATCTAAGTGGATAATATAAAAAGTTGGAAAACGAAATTATCTTATGTTCGACTTGGAAATGATACAACTTTATAGTCAATGTACAACAAACAACTCGATCACTTGGGCCGACCTTAGGAAGTTGGAAAACGAAATTATCTTATGTTCGACTTGGAAACGATACAACTTTATAGTCAATGTACAACAAACAACTCGATCACTTGGGCCGACCTTAGGCGGTTACCTATAGCCAAATAACTGCTTAACAATTGAATTGATACAAAGACAAAGACTCTCAATGGTCCATGAAAATGGCTTAGAATGATGAAAACTCCATTTCTGAAGCGCATTTTTCCGTGGAAAACCAGGCATTCAATTAGACTTTTACCAGAAGTATCCACACATAAACTTTTACCAGAAGTATCCATAGTCCATACATATATTATATCAACATTTCATTCTATTTTAGGGATACAACCTATTGCGTTCTTTATCACATTTTTGATGCCTCTCAAGCTGTAAAATCCATCACTGAGATTAATCTCTGTAAAATAATTCATTTTATCAAAACCCATATAGGCAAGTGTTACGAACTTCAAGATGTGTATAATACCGCAAGTGCACATGTCGTATTAAGTAATACAATGAACAAAGAGTCCGGTTGTCGATCCCACGAGGAGTTGCTACTTGATATTACTCTAGTTAAATTAGTTCACTTAACAGAATAAACACACACAATTAAAGTGGAATTTTGATTTGAAAATATGAAAGTAAGCACATAGAAGAAAAGAACTTAAATAAAATGGATACAAGTGGAGTTGTGTGAATATAAAGATGTGGTGGTTGGGATTCTTGGTTTCACTTAACCTTACTTAATTAACAAACCAACAAGCTAACAAGCAAGTTACTTATTCATAATATTAGACTCGAATTTCCTATTCTAGCTAATTACCTCTCTCGAATGTCAAATTAGCCCTAATCAATTGGATCAATCTACTATATCTCTATGTCAATTAAAATCCAACTAATTGCATTAAGTGTTTGTAAAAATGCCTCAACGAGTCACCTAGGACTAGGAGTATATTTCTATCTTCTACAAGAACCTAAGGTGATTGTTACTTGGTCTAATATGTATATTCCTCTTTCAAAAGCTATACAAATCACTCAACACATCATTTATTGGCCAAATAAATGAAGGGCATTAAATGTCATAACAACCACACATAAGAACAAACAACAAAACAAGAAAGAATAATGCTATGTAGCACCAGTGGTGCTTAGCACCAGTCTAGGTGGCATCTAATGTATCATTAAATGATAAGTAGAATTAAATGAATAAATAAATGATCCACTTAATTCAATTTATCATTTAGTGCCACATTGATATGATGTCAAGCACCAGTGGTGCTAAATAGCATTACTCAACAAGAAAAGCATGCTTTGATATTAATTAAGCTTGGTTAAGCTACACCAAAAATCCCAATAACAAAATGTTTAGCTCATTACAAAAAGGGGACAAAGTAGAGAGGTAATGAAATACATTGCAAATGAGAAAAATAAAGAGGAAATACAAGTATAAGAATGTGATCCTTCCCTTAGATGGATTCTTAACCCTTGGAACCACAAGCTTGTAATTCTTCTCAAAATTTCTCTTTTTCTTCCTTCTCTCTTTTATTTTACCCTAACCTTAGCCTCCAAGAACAACTCCAAAAACAACCACTTAGATGGATGAAGAGTAAGTCTTTTATAGAGGAGAACATGTTTTTAGGGTTACAAGACACCAAACTCTCCAAATTTGCACAAAAGGGGGCTCAAAAAAATCTAAATCGTGTGTTTCTAGATAGCCAGCGGTAGGCCGCGGAACGGGCAGAAGAAAAAATCATTAGTCCTTTTCACTCAATTCTTTTCCATTGAGTCTAGAAACTGCAAAAGCTATTCTAAATGGGCCTTAATCTTCAAAATGACTCCAAATGTGGTCTTTCAAGTTTTCCAAGTGTGCAAACAAGTCCTCATACTTCAAATTCTTTTGTAAAATTAGTCATTTTGCTCTTTCTTTCTTTCCTTCCAATTGGTGATTTTGACCTACAAAGATGAAATTTAAAAGATTGTGAGTAGAAATCCACTCAGTAATTAATAATTTGTTCATTTAAAGGCTTAAATAAGTGTGTAAATACACACTTATCACACTCACAAACTTAAAACATTTGCTCGTCTAGAGCAAGAATGCCTACAATCATATTCAAATACTTAAAACTCAAATCATCAATGTAGGTAAACTTGTAACCTAGCTTCCAAATGTAAAATGGTAATATCAATTCACAAGAGTGATCCAAAAAGTGCAACAAAATAAAAAGTTAGGCT
>CAVNYN010228571.1:0-11428 GCA_963692815.1 Nyctanthes arbor-tristis | reverse complement strand
CACGACGCTCTTCCGATCTCTTGCTGTGTGGTCTTAGCCAATCTGAATTTGCGCACCACGGGTAGTAGTTTAACTAGTGATAGGGCCCTTTTGTGCATTCAATGGCTTTGTGCATCCAAAGGTTTTGTGAAATACATGGCTTTCCTGAAAATGCATTTTCTTATATGAAAGTGAATCAAGATATTTGGTTATTCACTGAGTAGTTTGTACTCATTCCCATTTTCCTACAATCTTGTAGGTATTAGATTAAGAAGCTATGTGGCCGGATCGTCCCAAGACGGAGGGAATATATGTATGTGATCGAGACTTCAGTGTGTGTGGCCGAGGTTTCGTTGTGGGTAACTCACGGAACATTTAATCATCAGAGTGCGCAGCGAAAGCGCCTCTATATTTTGAACTGTATTTGTATCGATTTTTAATCGTTAAAGGCTTTCACTACTGTATAAAAATTCCGTCCGTGACAACTTCCACCAACCCGAGGGGGGTTTACACCACCAACCCGTTGTTAAGTTTTAATTACATGAAAGGCTGGGGTTATAGAATGTGTGTTAATTGTACAAAAGTCATTCAACTTTCACTTAATTGTAATAAGATCACTGAATTTTAATTGTCAGTAATTAGATCACTAAACTTATATTCTACCTGTAAGTAGATCATTAAACTTTAATTTAATAGTATATTGGGTCACTCAACTTTGATTATTGTCAATTTAATCATTAAACTTTATTTAAATTGCAGTTATGTCATTTAATTAATGTGTTAAACTATTTAAAATAAATAAATTGATGACAAAACGTGTTATTTTATGTTGGCATATTGACATGACAATTTTGTTGAAGGTCCTTAAAACTATTGTCATGATAAATGTTAAGTGCTTAAACTTTTGTGGATCATCAAATTATTCTTTTATTTCTCCTCTCGAATAAGATGTCATTTGTTGGATTAACTTGTTTTTCCCCTTAAGAATTTAGTTCAATGATGAAGTAATAATTTCGTATTAATGGAGTAACTTTGTTGTAACTATAAAAGTTTAGTGACTAATTGATAGTAACTAGTAATTGAAATTGAGTGATTTAATTACAGTTCATTTAAAGTTCTTAGTACTTGTTTGATTTTCTTTTTCAAAACACTTTATAATTTTATATGTTACTGATTTAATTATTAATTTTACAATTATACATTTATAATCATAAATTTTAAATTTTTATTAAATCTACACAATACATTTCATCTAATTATTATAAATTCTCTTTATAAATCAATGCTAAAAAAGAGAATCAACCAGCGGCTCCGTGACCGAGTAGTCAAGCTTCAGTTTGTTTGGTTTATTGAAGCCCGTGCCAATGCGAGATTAACGTGAAAGTGAAATGTTTGAGATTGTAAAATCGGGTCACGCGTCAAAACATCTTTATAGGACCCACACGGTTTCTACGGACCCCACTTACCGATTTCGGTAGATTCATCCTTCCTTCTTTTCGCTTCTTCAATTTCATCTTTCTGATTTTCTTGGCGTTTATTGAACCTCCGTGAAATGAAAAAAATGAAGCAATCTCCATGAAATGAAAAATGAAGCAGCAACGGAGCCCTTAGGGTTGACGGGTTGAGAAACTGAGATGAATATTTTCAAACCCAGCTCAATATAATAATCCCAGAAATGTTTCACAGAAACGCATGTTCTATATTTTATAGACAGTTGTCCTTAGAAAATTTTTTAATTATTTCTGGAGACTGCCAAGTTTTTGCTTATTTTTATGCGCACTGCAATCCATTATCAGCCATCCGCCACACGAAAACAAACTAGTGCAACTGTGCAATATCGCTTATATTCCACCCCACCTTTCATATGATACCGCATGTTGGTTTTCTTGTTTGCTCAACGAACGACACATCATATCGCCTCCCAGGTTCAAGAATTTCCCTTTAAATTTTTTATATCTCTACAAGGCAGTACAGCGTTGAAGGGTAGAGTTGTTGCTTCTTGAAGCAGTGGCTGTTTTGTTTTAGTATCAGAGAGGCTACGGAAATGTCGCAAAAGCGGCAGCAGCGAGAGGATGCCAAGCCTCGATTTGAAGGCACTTCGTTTGAGGACAAGCGTCGTCGAAAAGTGCCTTCTTTTAAAAGGTGAAGCACTTTTTGGGGTTCTTATTACTTCTTTTGGAGGATTATTTTTTGTGTGCAATTACCATTTGGCTTGGTTTAGGATTTTGTTGAATACGGAACGCCCTTTTTTGGTTAGGGGATGTTTATGGTCTGAATTCCTAGTTTTTCTTCTTCTTGGAATGATAATTCCTAGTAATAAATGTACCATTCAGGAGTAGCTTAACTTGGATTCACAGAAGTGTCAAAAAGGAATTCTAGAAGGTCACCACAGTGGCTTAGCGCTAAAATCAAACAGAAATAGTGGGACTGATTACCCATCATGAACTTCTAGTTTAATTACACACACACCACAATTACACACACACACACACATATACACACGTATGTATGTATATTGATTATAGGTGGATTGAGTGAATTGCTAGTGTAGGTGTTTCATTATAAAAATAGATTTAGCAGTAGAGTTTGGAGCCAGACTGAATTCAATAGTTTGAAGAGATTGAGAGTGAACATAGACTCTGCAGTTTAAAGGATTTTGATAATCTTGTGGAACCAATGTTTACAATGTTACTGAAACTTTGCTTGGTACTTTTCACAGTGTGGTGCTGGAGGTAATGAACTTACAACGGCTGCAACGTCTCATGGAGCCAGTTCTTGAGCCCTTGATTCGCAGAGTTGTAAGTCCATGGCATTGATTATATTATTTCTTTAATTAAAACAGCATCCAACAATTTGTACACAAGTTCCTGTAATAGTCACAATAGGCTCCTTCTTTGAGTTGAAATTATTAATATAGACGTTCTGGCTACTCAGGCTGAATAGAATGGCTTTGATCTAGAAAATAGGCATGCAAGTCATTGGCTTTCCATTTATTACTACCCTTTGCTTAATGTATTCGTCACATGACAGATCCAATAATATGCAATTTGAAGTTCTTTATTTATGTTTGCGGGTCCTGACCGACATTTTTAGGAAAGCAGGAAAAATCTTGCATCTTTTGCAGCTTCAGAATTTCTGAAAATTGGATTTGCATGCCTTTATTAGATCTTCAAAGCCTTTATCAAATTATTGTGGAAAGGATTCTGGATTCTACTTGTGTGGCTGATGTGAATAAATTTCTACTTGCATGTGTGTAATATAATCTTTTCTGAATTTTAAATGCATACTCTGGAAGACAGACTGTTTTATAACTTACGGTGCCCCCCCCCTTCTTAAATGTTCACAATTATGCTTCATTGTTGATATTGAGTGATTGATTCAGTGACCTGACAGGTGAAAGAGGAAGTTAACTCAGCATTAACAAAATATGTGATCAGCATGACAAGGTATGTCATAAAACCATTAAATCTGGATTTTTGCATTATGATCTTGATAATGAGTTTGTTTATCCTGTTAGCTCTGATTATTTAATTTTTCTTAGGAGTCGTGGGAAAGATATACAGCATTCTGAATCAAGATGCTTACAGTTATGTTTCTTACAAGCTATATCTCTCCCGGTATTTACTGGGAGTCGAATTGAAGGAGAAGAATCTAATAGTCTGAGAGTAGCTTTGATTGATAGTCTCACTGGACAGGTGGTTTCAGATGCTCCAGAATCCTCTGCAAAAGTAGAAATAGTCGTTCTTGAGGGAGATTTTGATGGTTATAAAGGAGACAATTGGACAGTTGAAGAGTTTAAGAATAATATAGCGAGAGCGAGGGAAGGCAAGAAGCCCCTTCTTATGGGAGATGTAGTTTTGACCCTTAAAGACGGCATAGGTCTGGTGGGTGACATATCCTTTACTGACAACTCAAGCTGGACCAGAAGTCGTAAGTTCAGGCTTGGGGCAGAAGTTCTGGACAACAATTACAGGATCAGAATAAGGGAAGCCATATCAGAATCCTTCGTTGTTAGGGATCACCGTGGAGAATGTGAGCGGTTTGCTTGCTTGCTTCTTTCCTTATTTCCATTACCTCAACAATAATGGAAGGAAATTTCTTGTTTATATGATTGCATTAAGCTAGGGGTTACATTAAGCTAGCTTTAATCCCCAAGATATGTTTATATGGATCTTCCTTTTAAATTATTTCTCTCTTCCGATCAACTCAGTGTTCCTATCTGTTGCAGTGAATTTTAGTACTTGTTTATCAAAATGCTTGTCTTCTCTGTTCATGTGCACCATCATTAAATTCAAATCATATTTTTGAATTTTCATTGGAGGCTATCTCCACCCTCTATGGGCATTGTTGTTCCTCAAAACACTGGTAACATATAATTCTTTACTCTATTTTTTTTTCTTTTTCATTTTTTTGCCTCATATATGATGCCAAATTTACTTATACAACAAAGCTATTTGCATCATCTATTGCTGACTTCTATTCACTTTTATTCTCTCTAGCTTTGTATCTTAATGGATTTTTCATGATGTTGGCCTCATAATTTAGCATTTGAAATCATAATGTAAATTCATAAAACCTATACTGCCTGTTCTTTGTTTATTATTTAATTGTGTAGCTATATGACCTATTAGATTTTGACATTTTTCCTTGATTCACAATTTTTTGCTGTTTAGTGATAATAAATACTAGTCTTCAGTTCTTCATTACTTGGATATCCAGGGAATAGTTAAGCTAGTTTTATTTTATTTTTTTATAATTAGACGATCGGCTTATTGATTATATGCTGAGAAAAAGTTACAAGTGTTGCAAATCACTGTCTCAATGAAAATGACTCTATCAAAGGATTATCATGAGTATATGGATTGACTAGTTTAGCCTTCTTCAGTGTACAAGAAACACCACCCTCCGTCTCTCTTTGATGAAGTCTGGCGGCTGGAAAAGATTGGAAAGGACGGAGCTTTTCACAGACGTTTGAGCAAGGAAAGAGTGAACACTGTGAAGGACTTCCTGATTTTACTCTTTTTAGACCCTACAAGACTTAGAAATGTAAGAACTGTTTTCTGCTTATCAGGCTTGAGTTAAAAATGAGTAGTTTGCTTTGGCATAACCAATGAGAATAATTTTTCGGAAGGCTTAAGTACCATGTTGATTATATAATAGTTTTATGGCACTTCTAGGAGGTGGTGTTATGGCATTTCCCGTCCCATGTGGGTGCATGGATGCACGCCGCATGGGTTTTCAAATCCACATGGTGTGCATCCATGCACCCACAGCACCTCCTGGAAGTGCTAGAAAATTTTTATATATTATTGTTTCATTTTGCATTTCTCCACGCAAGTCACTTAAAAAGGCGTTTAGGTTCTATTCATGCACTTAGTAAAGCTTTACTAACATCCATGTCCCTGTGCGTAGCTTGCCCTGTAACCGGCTAAATAAGTTCTTAAGCAATATCACCAGCTTTTACGTTGAAATTACTGTAGATCCTTGGAGCTGGTATGTCCGCCAAAATGTGGGAAGTTACAGTGGAGCATGCTCAGACATGTGTGCTAGACAAGAAATTGCACTTGTATAATCCTCATGGATCTCAGCAAAAAATTGCTGTTGCTTTTAATGTTGTTGGACAAGTGACAGCACTTTTCTCTGATGGCCGGTATATTCCAGGTGATAAGCTGTCAGAAAAAGAAAAGGCATGCTTCCTCTTTGTTTCTTTTGAAAACCTTCCATTTATTGTTCCGTAATAATTCTGGTTCTTGTATGAAGTATATTCTTCTGAACTAAACATTGCTTTTTTCTTCCCCAGGCTGATGCCCGTAACTTGGTGATAGCTGCATATAGAGATTGGGAGAAAGTGGTCACTTTTGACGATGAGGACTCTCTAATGAATGTTGCTCATTGCTTATCCATAGTGCATTCTTCTTCCAACCTGCAACGAGGAAGTTTCAATGGAAATAAGGTTTTAACTTCTCAGAAGTTAGACAGATTCTCTTATTCACAGCAGCAGCCAATGTATTCCATTGAGGGCTTGAGCAACCTGGACGAATACTTCCATAGTGTCAACCATATGAATAACATGTTTGAGCAATCTGCTGGTTTTCCTGTTCAAGTTGCAAATTCCTTACCCTGCAATGTGGATTCGATGAGTCATGCATTTTGTCCAGACGAGCAGTTGCAATATTTTGGTACAGGTTGTTCACTTCAGGATTCAAATGTGCAATCACCGGCTGATTTACATAGTATTGTAAGTGGGTTTCTGCCTCGGCCAGTAGTCCCCATTGATAAAGCCCAGAGAAGATGGAAAATCTTATTCAGTGTATTTAAGATGGTTCTCACCAAGAAGAACCCCAGCAGAAAACCATCATCATGCAGGAATAGCAAGATATTGTAAACGAACTCGCTCAGGAACGCAGATATCAAGTAGTAATAGTAGTTTGAAGTATGGAGTTAATGTATATATGTGAAGGAGATTGGATACAGGGTTTTTTACAGAAAATGCTGCAGTGCCTCGCTTTTGAATTCTAAACAGTTTGCTTGGTAAATGGTATGGCCTTCATCCAAGACTACTGTTCTGTTTGTGCATTGCAAGCATGGTTAGTGCTGGAGAATTCTCCTGGTGTTTTTTAATTTGTTTGATATTTTCCCTATTATGCTGGGAAAAAGAAATTATTACTACTAGTATGCCGTTTTGTGCTGGAATTCGAATGTAAAATTGCAAAATAAAAGATTTATGACATTGAATTTTTGAAAATGCAAATTGATATGGTAGTAGTTTGTTCTCTTCCTTTTTTTTTTTTTTTAATGTTTGATCCGTTAGTTTGTCGTTTTTTAGGTATATTTGTATAGGAGAACATCTTCTACAGATGGTGGTTATTATTATGTCGTCGTCGTTATATTTGGTGTATGCGGTGGACACGAAACAATGTGGCACTTTTGTAGTTCAAATTGAAAAGCAATCAAAATTAGAAAAGTTGCTTGTTGACAATAATAACAACAACAATAATAATAATAATAATAATAATAATAATCAAAAGGGTTTAAATGCCAACTGTTATTCCTAACAATCTAGTGTCAATTATTGACGTGTATATTAGCTAACGACATAATAACTTTCGTTAAAAGAACAAAAAAGAGCCCAACTACTCCGTATGTAACTCATTTTAATGAGTTTTATTGAGAAATTAAAGAGAGAATGAGTGGAGTTAAATAATAGATATTTATGTAGTGTATGTATGTCTCATAAAATATATGAATGTAATTGGTTTGACTAAATTTTATTTAAAAATAAAATTAATTTGCAAACAGGAGAAACATCTTTCGTATTAAGTTAAAAAAGAAAAGAAAAGAAAAAAGTGAGCCTCACGAATAGCTTGTATTGCGTTTAGTAGCTCGTTCTACTATTTTTAAAAGTTTCAAGTGCCAGTCAGATATGACAATTTATGGTGCTATTTGATGGCTCACTTTTTAAATAAATAAATCAGTGTGCTCTTCCGATCTCAAAAACAACAACAATAATAATAATGTATATGACCGCTTTATTGACGTGTCAATTATTGGGCTCGAGGGATCTATCCCCACATTATCGATGGTCCATAAGTTGCCATTTGAATGATTGGATAAAGTTATTTCAATCCCTTCGTCTCAAATACTCTTTCCGTTTTATACAGATATTCCCCTTTGATTTTTTATATAGATTAAGAAAACTTAATTAATGTTATTGAAAATATATAATTTAATAATATATTTCATAATATAACATTTAGTTTACTTAATATTTCACTTTATTTCTCTTTTATTGTTAATTTCCATGCACCATAAATAAGAATATATTAAAAAACTAAAAATTTAATTAAGAAAATGGGAATATAATTTGTAACTGATATAAAAGAAAGTGGGGAATATCTTTGTGAGACGGAAGGAGTATATAATCCAATTTACTTCTTCACGTGAATTAAGAATTGTATTGAAAATATACATGTCGCAATATGTGTTCCTAATCTACTTTATTTAATGAATAGAATTTAAAATTAATAGATTTAACTAAGTATTAAATGAGGGTAACATGTGTCCCAATATGGAATTTGGTGGATTTTATTAGATTTATAAATTCTTATGGATTTCATAGATTTTGATAAAATCTCGCGGAATTCCACATAATCGTTCAAATTCTGATGGAATTCTACTCAATGGATTTTCATGGATTTCAATAGATTTTTGGGGAATTTAACAAATTTAAAATTTCATATGATTTCAAGCACATTCAATATAAAAAAATACGTAATCTATTTTTACTTCTTGTTCAAATAATTATTTATAAAAGGGTTAATTTTACAAATCGTCCCCAACATTTGAGCTAATTCTCGATTTCGTTCCTAACCTTTGTTAAGACACACCACAGCCACCAATCTTTGAAAAATACTCAAAAATCGTCTATTTTTACATTATTCCACAAAATTTTTAACAAAAAGACGATTATACCCCTTAAACTTTTAAAACTTTTTAAAAAAATTGTTTAAAAATAATAAAAATTAAAAAAAAAAAAGAAAACACCACCCCACTCCCCAACCAACGACAGCAATGGGGGCCAGAAACAGCAGCAGTGGCTGCTGAAGGGGGAGCCTCCTCCACAAGAAATGGAGGGAGACTCTCCCCCATTTGTACTGCCAAAAAGGGCAGCAGTTGGGGGGAGACTCCCCCCATTTGTGCTGCCAAAAATGGCATCACTGTTGTCATTTCTGGCAACATTTGGATAACGTTTCTACTGTCGTTTCTGGCTACCAAATGGGGGAGCCTTCCCCCAATTTCACACGAAATGGGGAGACTCCCCCCATTTGTGCTGCTAGAAATGGCAGCACTGCTGCCATTTTCGGCTGCCAAATGGAGGGAGCCTCCCCCCATTTCACATGAAATGGGGGGAGGCTCCCTCCATTTGTGCTATCATAAATGGCAACACTTTGGTTGCCGTTTGCTATCGTTGGGTGGGGTGGGGTTTTTTTTAATTTTTTATTATTTTTAAATATTTTTTAAAAAAATTTAAAAAGTTTAAGGGGGACCTTTTGTCAAAAAAATTTGTGAAATAGTGTAAAAATGGACGATTTGTGCGTATTTTTCAAAGGTTGGGGACGAAATCGAGACTTAACTCAAAAGTTGGGGACGATTTGTGAAATTAACCCTTTATAAAATTATGATTTAAAAATTTACTAGTATCATTTTAATAACTCAGTTTAAACCTTGAGTAGCCTTTTTTTTATTTTATTCTATTTTATTTTAATTATTTAGTATTCAATTCTTTTTGCACAAGTTAAACATGAACTTGAGAAGAGAGTAATAAAAATATAAATATAATTTCTTACTTGATCATTAAAAAAAAAAGAAGAAGAAAAAAAATTAAACTATAACCATATAGAAAAAAAAATTCAAATACGAACTAATGAAGAAAAAATATATAATCTAATTTTAAATCTTATTCAAATAATCATTTATAAAATTATTGTTTAAGAATTTACTAGTATCGTTTTAATAACTCAGTTTAAATCTTGAGTAACCTTTTTTATTTTATACTGTTTTATTTTAATTATTTATTATTCAGGTTTTTTCACAAGTTAAACGTGAACTTGAAAAAAGAGTAAAGAAATATTAATATAATCTCTTACTTGATCATCAAAAAATAAAAAGAAGAAAAAAATTTAAAAAGAAGAAAAAAATTCAAACTATATGGTTAAACAATATATAAAAAATATACAACCTTGTTTTTTTTCCTTCCTGAAAAAATATTCATAGTTTTTTAATTGAATGAACAAAAAATTGTTAAATTATTAAAATAAGCTCATAATTTTTTTTAAATAGTCATAACTTTTAATTCAATCTTTATTTTCGTCATGGGGCACTCGTTTATTGTTAGTTATTAATGTTATTATTATTTGAAGTAATTCCAAGTCCAAATTCATTTGCATGTCTTGATAAAACGTAAAAGCCACGAGAGGACTTTTTGAAAAGAAGAAAAATTATCTTTCACTAAGGTAGAGATGAAGGTTGAGTGTAAAGATGATAAATTAGACGTGTATTTGTTATTTTGTCTTTTTGATTATTCATTTTTTATTTTTTAATGGAAAGCGAGGAAGTAGAATTCCAAGGGTCATTTGTGCCAAAAAAACAAAGGAATTCCATGGGTCATGTTTGAATTTATAAAAGAATTTTTTATTCATGTTTTTGCCCTTGAAATACCTCGAAATCCCGTAAAATCCATTAATATAATATATATATATATTATATTATATATATTAAAAGAGCCAGTTCAGTATTTACTGTTCATTTTTATTGTCTAATACGACGTCGTTTTGTCCCTGATTCCTTTCCCTTTTCGCCCCATCCCAGTCTCTCGTATTCCTCTGTCAAATCCTCCGCTTGAAATTCTGTATTACTTCCTCGATCTTCATAGCATTCTTTATCAAAGAGCCAGTTCAGTATTTACTGTTCATTTTTATTGTCTGATACGACGTCGTTTTGTCCCTGATTCCTTTCCCTTTTCGCCTCATCCCAGTCTCTCGTATTCCTCTGTCAAATCCTCCGCTTGAAATTCTGTATTACTTCCTCGATCTTCATAGCATTCTTTATGAAATAATCATCCAAAGCTTTATTGATTTGTGGCTCTTAACAGGAGAAGAAATCATTTATCATTCTTCTCAAAGCAGCTATTCTTTTTCCTCTACATTGCCGCTATCCCGAATCCTCAATTTTCTCTATCAAAGGCAAAGAAATGGTTCATCATTCTTCCTTTACATTTTGAGCCTGCTCCGCCAACGATTTGCTGAGTTTTTTAGGTATGTGCGCTTTGTTCTAGAAGGAAGTTCATTTTTTCTGATTTTTTTGGGCTGATTTGTGTCTTGTTAGACATGAAATCATCTAATTTAGATACTACTTAGTGAAGTAATCCAAGACAAGTTCTATATGAAGAACAAGATAGCTCTAATCCTGCTATATGTTTAAGTCTTGCTTAACGTTTCCCGATGTTTCATATTGGTTCCCATTCTTAATCTAATTCATCTTCACACAACCTATCCCGAAATAACCTACTTTTATCAGTCACAAAAGGTGGAAGAAGCCATGGTGATGCAAAACCATTTTCCTTCACTAATTCACTACACAATTCCATGTCAACATCTAGCCATTTCATTTCCTACTTTTCTGAAACTGAGTTACAACTTATATTTTTCCACGGCATCACTTTATCATCCTTCAATAGTTCTTAGGATCTGATTTTTGTTCTTGTTTGTTTGTCCTTAAAACAAACTCAAGAATTAACTGTAAAATAACTCACTAGTAGCCAACTTCAAAGGAAAAAGAGATATTGTAACCACTCTTCAACTTAGTTCTCTGCCTCTTTGCTAACATTCCATCATTTCCAGATTTTATATGATCTTTTCCCACACTTTGGTTGCTGAACTTTGGAGGAAAT
>CAVNYN010228565.1:0-17492 GCA_963692815.1 Nyctanthes arbor-tristis | reverse complement strand
ATAGAAGAAACAAGTTTACCATTTCAATGCTCCAATAAGTACTTGAGGACATGAAATCTATAGAATGGAGCCTGGAGAAAAACTGGGTATCGACATTCTTACTCTAGTTTCAGGGTATTTTTCTTTTCCAGTGAAGCTGGTATTGAGCCAGTGAACCGGTTATCTGACAAGTTCCTGAAATAGAGAAGAGGAAACTTTTTTTAGTCACAATCCACATTTTAGCTCAACTTTGTGTCTTATTGAGTCCTGCTATCAAATTTGATACTTACAGTTCTTTAAGGTTTGGGAGTCTGCTGAGAAAATCTGGAATAGTTCCCGACAGACTGCTATTGTGAAGATCTCTGCAAATTGAAGAAATCATAAGAGAACTAAATTTTTGGGGGGAAAAAAATAATTTATCTACTTATAAGCTGGTGCTATTGTTGGATAAATTGATAATCGTTACATTTTTTCAAGGGCGTCCATGGAACTGAAATCTGGAAGCATCCCCGAGAGATTGAAGCCACCAAGATACCTGCATGATATCCCAAGTGAATGAGAAAATAACTTGGGATACTACAGCATCTCATTTACAAGTTCTGGACAAGGTGGTTAAACACAGTATCATAGTCAGAAAAGATAATTGTAGAGGACATTACAGTGCTGTGACTCGTGGTGTGGCATCACTGCTGCAATTGATCCAATCCCATGTATATGGAGCCGGAAGGCATGGATCTCCACTCCAGTCTTTCAAGTCTTCAAACGCATTTTGTAGCAGAACTAAACCCTTTGCTAGCTTGACAAAGCAGAGGAATTTGAAAAATAAAAATCATTTCCTTTTTTTTTTTTTTGTGGGAATTATATACAAGTATATTTCTGAATTCTTCAACAAGAGATTTATGTATAATTCAGACACCTTCTTTTGCCTTGAAGGCGATCCAACATAGGATCAAGTTGGATCCGACATCAAGTACAAACTAGAAGCAAATGTCATTAGACTTATTAGTAGAATATTTCATGTTCTTTTGAAAAGTTCTATGTCCAAAGTGGGATTGTTCTCTCTAAACCAACTAAAATTGTGTATTACCTACCATCTTTCCCGTTGGTTCCATTTGTGAGGGGGTCACCGATTAGAAAGACTTCAATGGCATTGATGAGCGGGGCAAGTGTTGAGGCATTTGTAGGCACGAGAGAAAATGTAGTATTGGAAGAGACTATATAGTTCCTAGAATAATACTGTGAAAAATTTCCGTAAGGAGGTGAAATCCCCTCGGACATTAAAGGCTGCTTGTCCATGTAAATCCTAAATGAACGTGTTTGGTTTGGTTTCAGCTGAGAGACCTCAGAAAAGTACCAGTTTATGAAGACAGGAACCTTAACAGAGGGAAATCCCAAATTCAATGGGATACTCGAAGAGGGATTAATTGCAGTGACTGCACTCCGCAGCACCAGCGGTGGAGGATTATTGTCTTGTCCAGGTACACTAAAAATATCATCACTTTTTACGTCAGTTAACCCCGCACCAGCTCTTTCAGGAGTCCATATCCTGTCATAATGATCATCTATATACCTGAAATTTGCATCGGTAGCATGAATCAGTACTTTGATTCTAATCAATACCACAAACACAACAGAGGACATTTTTCTGACCTGATACCATGCTGTAAACTCCCTCGTCTAAAATTTTGCGCTTTCAAATAGTGTGATTCAACAAATTCAACTAAATTATTAGACGTTATTCAACTACAAGTTTATTTGCAGCACAAGTTCGATTGCAATTTGCATATAATTTATTGCCTATGAAGTACAAACACATATAGTCAAATCAGACTAAGTCAGATTGTTAGAAGGTGGAAAAGGTCTCCAGAAAACCTATCAGAAATTCATACCTGACAGTTGCATTTGCTCCATAAGCTGCCCTTTTCATCAAAAACAGAGGATAGTTTTCATTAATGTCAATATACATCGTTGTCTCCAAACCCCTAACTTCAAGAGCAGATATAAATGGAAACTGATTCGGCTGTGTTTGCCCAAGACAGATGCTTATAGAATCCTGCTTCATGACATATATTGCCTCATAGTAAACATAGCCAGTAGAGGAAGTCTTAACCGTTGTCCAGTAGTTTCCGTCAAACTGAAGATCAAACGTAGGAGGAGAAGATTTCTTGTCGTAATTTCCATAATAAAAGCTAGCACGCACAAGAACACGCCGTTTATTAAGATTTCCAATTGAGTAACAATTTTTCTTTCGGTTCTTGAAAACTCTTAGAGTGTCCATGACATGAGATATCGAGTTTGCAGGTTGTACCATCTCATTTTCGCCATGGTTAATGTATGAATCATCTCCGGTCCAACTTATCAAATTCTCATCAGTATATCCGCCTTTTGAACCACAATCTATGCTAACAAAATCTGCAAACAGAAAGAAATGAAAACTTGTATTAACATAACATATATTAATATCAACAAAAGTTAAACAGATCATGTTTAGGTAGAATTAAGGTTATTACCATCCGCTGAGACTGAGGAAATGCAGAGAGTAAGAATAAGGGAGATGAGAAAAGGAGAAGCCATATGCTGAAATGGGAGAAATGAAGCTCTGGTTGATTTTGGTTATAGCCTACTAGACTTTTTATTTAATTTTTCATGGGTTTTCCTAGTGATTTCTCTACCTTTTTTTGTACTCTTGACTTTCTATGATTGGCCTAATATGTGTTCGTAATTCTTTGACGTTTACAAATCGAAAATGATATTTGTTGGGGTCTAGTTGACTAGGTTTCTCAAAGGGAATAGGTCTACGCGCAATGTTTTTGCCCTTTAACTCTTGGCATCTAGAAATCAATGGGATATGTATATATATATATATATATATATAGAGAGAGATTTATGATTTGGTAAAACCTATATTATTATGTTTCTTAATGGTTTAATTAAGTTGATGACAACCCAGCATTTCGTGAAGCTACTACAAATAATATTACTAGATCCAAGCATCGTATGTTTGTTTTTGACATAACTGAACTGAAATCAAACAGGAAAACCGAAAGTGTTTGAGTTATTTGAGAGCATCTCCAATGCTCAATGTCCACTTTGAATTTCCAAGAAGTGAGAGATACACACAAAAAATTTGAACGGTCTCACATGTTTCCTTTTTTCTTTTAATTTCCATTTTTTAATAATTTTTCTCTCATTTACACTATTTTTTCCTCACTTTTCATCTCTCGTATCTCGTGTAAGGTCTATTTTTGGACCCTTATTCAAGACTTCAATACTACTATTTTATCATTATTTTTGAGTTTCTATCTATCTCTCTCATCTTTTTCACTTTTCCCTCTCTTTTTTTTTTACACCTATTTCCACCAACATTCAACTAAAATAATCATCTTCTTTCTATCTCTCTCATCTTCACCACCCAAAAACCAAGACCACCCATTGGAGATGCTCTGAGGGAAAAAAGTGAAACCAAAAACCAAAAACGGTCAATTTATATTAGAATTTAGTTTTGAGCCTATATTTTCAAAATTTAGTACAACTTTTTAATAGTTTTATTACTAATTTTAGTTTAGTATTGTTTTCGTAATTTTATTTCATGTTTAGTTTCAATATTTTTTTCAATTGAAATTTGTTTTCATTTTTATATTTAGCAAGTACAACTTTATCAAATACAAAAATTGAGCGAAAGACCGAAAAGAAAAGAAATTGAAACCAAATAAAACCAAAATTGTGTTCAAAGTAAAAAAACCGAATTGAAACCGAAACTGAATTTTTCAATTCAATTTTGGTCTTTTAACTAACCGAAACCGAAAACTGAAGGCCCAAACTTAAAGATCATCCATCCATTGAATGATGGTTGGGTATTTTAGACATGATAGTTTCTTTTGACAAAAGACATACTCTATGTGTCTCAAACATATAGTCCGATTTATTTCTTCACGTAGATTAAGAATTATATTGGAAACATACATTTTGCTACCGATTTTCCTAATTTACTCTTATATAATAAGTAGAACTAAAAATTGATAATTATAACTAAATATTAAATATGAGTAAATTAGTAAAATAATGCAAATTAGACTTTTTAATAAATGAGGAGTATACTAATATTTAGTATATCTCAAAAAGAAATAGTGAATTATATATTTGGAATGAAAGGACTCCGATGTTATTTTGAAAACGGGAATGGGAAAATGAAAGTTATCAACTATTAGAAACAAGTTGACTTTGGACTGGGAAAATTAAAGTTATCAACGATTAGAAACAAGTTGACTTATATGATATTGAGTGAATCAACGGCCTATATAGAAATTATTATATAATAATTCGACAAATCCTAAATAGAATGCTCTAATTGCAGATTCCAACTATTGCTCATTTTCTTCCTTTTTGTTTTTTTTTTTTTTTCTTTTCCCCCCTCCAAGTCATTTATTTGGCGTGCTGATGAGATGGTAAGGAAATTTATGGGCAAGGACAGATTGACTGAGTGAATTCCTAGAAATGGAACGGTAAGGTGGATCAAACTCACCCACTAGACAGGACTTACAAGTGATTTCAATCATTTGGGATTGTTTAGACTTCTGAAATCCACTTTCTATTTTATTAGTTCGATTTTATGTTTTTTCTTCTACATTTTCCATAATAGAAGCTAGCACGCACAAGAACACACCATTTATTAAGATTTCCAATTGAGTAACGATTTTTCTTTCGGTTCTGGAAAACTCTTAGTGTGTCCATGACATGAGATATCGAGTTTGCAGGTTGTACCATCTGGTACCCATGGTTAATGTACGAATCATCTCCAGTCCAACTTATTATACCATTTGAAAACTTGTAATGACATTGACATACATTAATATCAACAAAAGTCAAACAGATATTAAGGTAAAATTTTAAGGTTATACCATTTGCTAAGATGGAGAAATGCAAAGAGTTAGAACAAGGGAGATGAGAAAAGGAGAAGCCATACGATGAAATGGGAGAAATGAAGTTCTGGTTGATTTTGTTACAGCCTAATTTTTCATGGGTTTTCACTATAATTGCTTATTTTATTCATAAAATGAAAAAGGAAATACAACTCAGGAGGGGGCTAGGGCCGCTGGGCTAGTAGGCCTGACCGCCACCAAATGAATCCAACATATTAGCAAGAGGGCATTCCAATGCTTATTTGAAAAAAAACAAGTGTGTGCAAGAACATCAGCATATGCAAATCCAAGACCCTTTTTTTCCCCTTTCTAAAAGCAATGTATATTATACATAAAATAGAAAGATTCTGATAACTACTACAGATTCTGGGAACCAAAGGCTCAGTTTGGAATGGTGAATACAAGTGCTGATTTTTTTCATTTACATATTTCACTCAGATAAATTCTTTATCTGAGATTAAGATGCAAATCAAAATTCCCATGCCATGCACGCGTTAAGACCGGGGGAAAAGAAAAAAGGCCAAAAAGAAAAGGAAAAGACTCCAATTGGTTTCATTTCGAGTTGCAGTATATTATAAAAGTGAGTAGAAACTGAGCCAAATCTCTCTCTTGATGTTTTTTGCACATGCATCTCAATTTAATCCAAATTAACCTTCTCTTCCTTCTTCAGATTGAACTGATTCATGGCATCACACTCGGCACTGCCAACCATTTGAGCTCCTCCACGGTGTCCTGTAACGCAAATCCAGAGCCACCCAAAAAAAAAAAAAATGTATTAGGGTGGGCGGATGTCCCCGACATGGAATTCGAGGCAACTGATGTGATGTTTGATGTTCCGAACCATTTCTATGAGACAGTTTAGTTTTAGTCTTTTAGATAGGATACTAACCTGCACCTAGTACTGCTATTGCAGCTGTTAAATACACAGAATAGCACATATTGGAATTATAGTGCCAAGAAATGCTGGTAACTTGTTTTTCTTCTTACTGCCGGAAGAGTGCTCTTTTGGATCACCAGACGTCTGGCACAATTTGCCTGATGTGCATAGATCAGGGTTGCCTTCTACACTGAAATTCATATAACATATAGAAGAAAAAAGTTTACCATTTCAATACTCCAACAAGTACTTGAGGACATGAAATCTATAGAATGGAGTCTGGAGAAAAAATGGGTATCAATATTCTTACTCTAGTTTCAGGGCATTTTTCTTTTCCAATGAAGCCGGTATTGAGCCCGTGAACATGTTATCTGACAAGTTCCTGAAATAGAGAAGAGGTAAATAAATTTTTTTAGTCACAATCCAGATTTTAGTTCAATTTTGTGTCTTGTTGATTCCTGCTATCAAATGTGATACTTACAGTTCTTTAAGGCTTGGGATTCTGCTGAGAAAATCTGGAATAGTTCCAGACAGACTGCTATTGTGAAGATCTCTGTAAATAGAAGAGATCATAAGAGGAGAATTTTCCAAAAAAAATCCTTTATCTGTTCATCAGCTGATGCTCTATTTGGATACAATGAATAAACCTTACATCGTTTCAAGGGCGTCCATGGAACTAAAATCTGGAAGTTTCCCTGAGAGGTTGAAGCCACCAAGATACCTGTAGAATACCTCGAATGAACAAGAAAATAACTTGAGATACTACACTCACATTTAGAACTTAAATTTTTGGACAAAGTGGTAAAATGCAGTATCATAGTCATCAGAAAAGATAGTTTTCGAAGACATTACAGTGCTGTGACTCGTGGTGTAACATCACTGCTGCAATTGATCCAGTCCCATGTATATGGTGCCGGAAGACATGGATCTCCACTCCAATCTTTTAAGTCTTCGAATGTGTTTTGTAGCAGAACTAACCCCTCAACTGCATTGGCAAAGCAGTGGAATCCGAAAAATAAAATCATATCTTTTTCTTTGTAATTATATACAAGTCTATTTCTCTATTTTCAACAAGACATTTATGTATAGTTTGAAGACCTTCTATTGCCGTGAAGACAATCCCTCATAGGATCAATTTCAACCCCGAGATCCTCTGTAGTCTCACCTAGTACAATACTTCATGTTCTTTTGAGAATTTCTAGGTCCTAAGTGGGATTCTCATGAAACCAATGAAATAAAACCAACTAAAATTGAAACTTTAGTGCCTACCATCTGTCGTGTTGGTTCCATTTGTGAGGGCGTCCCCGATTTGAAAGACTTCCAAGGCATTGATGAGTGGGGAAAGGGTTGAGACATTAGTAGGCACAAGAGAAATTGTAGTCTTCGAAGAGACTGTATAGTTACTAGCATAAAACTGTGAAAAATTCCCGTAAGGTGGTGAAATCGCCGGCGAAGATTGGTTGTCTATGTAAATCCGAAATGAACGTGTTTCATTTTCTTTCAACTGAGAAACCTCAGAAAAGTACCAGTTTACATAGACGGGAATCTCAGATGCAGGAAATCCCATATTCAGTATGATACTTGAAGAGGAGTTAATTGCAGTGACGGCACTTCGCAGTACTACCGGTGGAGGGTTATCGTAAAGTCCTGGTACACTAAAGACTAAATCACCCCTTACTTCAGTTAACCCTGCACCGGCTCTTTCAGGTGTCCATATCCTGTCATAATGATCATCTATATACCTGCGATCGATATCATGAATGAGTACTAGGATTCTAACCAATATAGCGTCCAAGCATAAAGATGGAACAAACAAACTCATTATTTGTTTAAATTATATCTTCAACACGCCCCTTCTGCACACCAGTTCCATTTCTTCATTGAATAATGCTTTTCATATGGATACAAGAACAAAAATGGGGAAAAAAATGTAAAAATTCTGCTCTGAACCTCCTTGACTAAAAGATTGAGCTTTCAAATGATGTGGTTCAACAAATTCAACTGAATATATCGTACAAATTATATATTGTTATTAGATTGTTACATGTTATTCAACTAAAATTTTATTTGCAGCACAAGTTAGATTAAAATTATATGAGCAATTTGCATATAATATATGGCAAACTATGAAGTACAGTTTACACAAATAGTTTCAAACCAGAAAAAGTCAGATTGTTAAAAAGTGGATAAGGTCTCAAGAAAGCCCATGAGAAAATGCCAACTACGTAAATTTTCCACGTTGTTGCAATTTTCGTATGCAGTACTAGAGAATACTAGACAGTACAATAAATAGGACTTTAAGTCGATAAAATTATACCTGACAGTTGCATTTGCCCCATAAGCTACCCTTTTCCTCAAAAACAAAGGGTAGTTTTCATTAATGTACGAATACATATACGTATCCAAACCACGAATTTCGAGAGCAGATATAAACGGAAACTGATTCGGCTGTGTTTGCGCAAGACAGATGCTTATAGAATCCTGCTTCATGACATAGATTGCCTCATAATAAACATAGCTAGTAAAGGAAGTGTTAACTATTGCCCAGTAGTTGCCATCGAACTGAAGATCAAACGTCGGAGGAGAAGATTTCTTGTCATAGTTTCCGTAATAAAAGCTAGCACGCACAAGAACACGCCTTCTCTTAACACTTTCAATCCAGTAACAATTTTTCTTACGGTTCTTGAAAACTCTTAGTGTGTCCATGACATGAGATACAGAGTTTGCAGGTTGTACCATCTGGTTTTCGCCACTGTTAATGTACGAATCATCTCCGGTCCAAGTTATCAAATTCTCGTCTGTGTGCCCGCCTTTTGAACCACAATCTATGCTAACAAATTCTGCAAAAAAGAAAGAAATGAAACGAAAACTTTCATTAAAATACATAATATCAACAAAAGTTAAACAGATGTTAAGGTAGAATAATTAAGGCTATTACCATCTGCTGAGATAGAGAAAATGCAGAGAATTAGAACAAGGGAGATGAGAAAAGGAGAAGCCATATATGCAGAAATGGGAGAAATGAAGTTCTGGTTGATTTTGGTTATAGCCTACTAGACTTTTTATTTAATTTTTCATGGGTTTTCCTAGTAATTTCTCTACCTTTTTTTATTCTTTTGACTTACTATTATTGGCCTAATATGTGTTCGTAATTCTTTGCTGGCGTCTAGTTGACTAGGTTTCTCAAAGGAAATAAGTCAGGCAAATACGCGCAATCCATGTTCTTGCCCTTTCACTCTTGGCACCTAGGGGATCTAGAAATCGAGAATTTACTATTTCGGAGACCAGTATTATTCTATTATGTTAATTGTTTAATAAGTTGCTTATGAACGAGCATTTCATAGCTATTACAAATAATATTATTAGATCCAAATGTCACATATTCGTTTATTATGCCCATCCATCCATTAAATAAGATGGTTGGATATTTTAGACATGACCGTTTCTTTTCATAGAAGAAATAAGAGAAAATTTTGAAAAAATGAGAGAAAGAAATTAGTTGTCAAAATTTAGCATGCTATGGACCGTATTAAACCAACGACTAAAACAAGTTGACTTTGATATAAAGTCAGTCAACGGCCTATACATATATTCTATGATATAATATACGAATAATAATCATAAATAGATTTCTCTATTGCGGATTCCAACTATTATTCATTTTCTCTTTTCCTTTTTCCCTCGATTCATATAGATGGTAAGGAGATTTATTATGAGGGTGCACAGATTGACAAAGTGGATATAAAGAGTTGGATCGAAAATGGCAAAATCATTGTTTTGGATTTGGGTCGATGATGATACGTTCTTGCAACCCATTTCGGATTGTTTAGACCTTCGAAATCCACTTTCTATTTTATTAAATTTGAATTCGATCGTTTTATAATTTTTCTGTAAAATTTTGCTCATGAGGCTTACTTAATTAGACCTATTTACATTATACTCCATCCCTTTGTTTTGGCACTTACATAACATGAGTAATTGCATGTTAGTTTTCAAGACAGAAATGCTGAGGTTGCTATATGTCAGTGTCCGGGCTAATTTTTATGCAAACGTTAGACGACCACAGACAATGGAAGTTGTTTGAACTCTACATATTGCGATGATTAAGTATATGGAAATTAATCAAAAGCGCGTATTGAGAGAGACAAAAGACACAAATGCAGTGTTACGTTTTAGATTTAGAGCTTGTTTGATTCTCATTATTTGTCCAAATTTGGAGAAATTATAAGGAGAAGAGATGTAGAATGTTTATTGAAAAAGTAAAAAAGTTTGAAATATGTGGTTGTAATTAAACAGTTGTCAAATCAGTAATAGGTAAAAATATAATTTGAGAAAATAATGAGAATCAAACAAAAACTTAACTTGACTCCATAATTTGACAAAGAGCAACTCATGATTGTTCATTGTGTGACAAGAGTAGGGGTAAACATTGGTGGCTTTTAGTCATTAATGTTTAATGTTGAGGTTGTTGGTGGGGTAAATTTTTGTGAAACTGATAGTAAAATAAAATGCTGTAATTACGGTTGTTTGGCCTTTCCTATAATACTCGAGTTTTTCCCTTTGTGGGTGCTCGATGGTTGAGTATGACCCCTAAGTATAAAATATTTGCTTTCTATACATTTTTCGTTTTTCTTTTGGGTTTGATCATCACTTTTTTATGCTGATTCTTGGGTCAGTAATATTACAAATGAGCTGATGATCAGATACAAATACAATCATACAAATATCTGAATGATTTTTAAAGTTTCTGATGGGGAATAAAAAGAAAAAGGGAACCATAAAAATCACACAAAAGCCATTATATATGCAATTCCACTAATAAAATGAAAATCCATAATAAAGGAAAAGAGAGCATAAAACTGGTTTAATTTCAAGAAATTTGACAACTAGAAAAGTGAAGAAACTAATAGAGGTCCCCCTCTTGATGTACATTTTTGTTTTCCTGCGGATTTGTTCTGTCCATATGAAGTTGTTCCTCCATTGACTTGAGCTCATTCACTGCACCCCGCCCCAGGTTACCAACCATTTCAGCTCCTTCATTTGCTCCTACAACAAGAAACCACAAGAGCCAAATCAAATCTTTGTTCCGATTTACGCTCTAATTAGGTATCTAAAGTTACAAATGACATAATTGAGGGATTGATTATAAAGATTTTATGCACAGGTGATTAAGCACATGAAAAGAATCAAAAGATCAAGTGTAAAGACTAAAATGTGTTGTTTCTGTAACATATAATTAAGCATTTATAGTAGAGGGATTGAGGAAGGGGCCAGTTCAATATATGCTAACCTGCAGTTAGTGCGGCGATTGCAGCAGCTTTTCTTCTCTGTTGTAGTACAAGGAAAACTCCCCCGATAACCCATAATAGTACAAATGATGGAATTGTAGTGCCAAGAATCACCGGCAACTTGCTCTTCTTCTTCTTATTCTTCTTACTGCCAGAAACATATACCGTTGGACTGCCATTGTCAGACGACTGGCATGACGTGCCTGATGTGCATAGATCAGGATTGCCTGTTACCCTGAAAATGTTACCATTTTAGTGTTCCAATAACTACTTCGATTCTGGAAATCAAGCTCATAGACTAGGGGAAAAAAATGTAGGATACTTCTTTCTGATTTCTTACTCTAGCTTTAGGCCCTTTTTATTTGCCAGTGAAGCCGGGATAGTGCCAGTCAACTGGTTATTTGCCAGATTCCTGAAATAAAGAAATATTAGACTTTAACTAGTACATGTTTAGTATGCAGTTCTAAAAGTTAAGATAAATTAGCTTACAGTTCTTTAAGTTTTGGGAACGAGCCAAGGAAATCAGGAATAGTTCCATACAAACTGGTATTATGAAGATCTCTGTAAATGATCGAGAATCATAAGAAAACCGGAATTTTCAAAAAAAAAAGTCTAGTTATAAGTTGACAATAATTGGATAAGTTAACAAAACTAACATTGTTTCAAGGGCATCCATTGAACTAAAATCTGGAAGTGCTCCCAAGAGATTGAAGCTACCAAGATATCTGTCAAGAACACAAAGTGAATAAGTACTAGAAAAAATTATGGGTATTGTTGCTCACAAATCACCATCTCTAAAAGCTTTGGTGATACCAAAATATATATTCAGTAATAATCTTGTGAAAGTTAAAACCAAAGGAGAGTAATTACAGTGCTGTCACTCGTGGAGGAGCATCAGTGCTGCAACTGATCCAGTCCCAAGTATAAGGTGCCGGAAGACATGGATCCCCGCTCCAGCCTTCCAATTCGTCAAAAGCAGTTTGTAGCGAAGATAGCCCTTCGACTGAATTGGCGAAACAGAGGAATTGTCAAAGTAAGATAGTTTTTCTCAAAATTCAATATAGAAAATTAGTACCAATATACCATCTTTGCTGTTGGTTCCATCCGTTAGAGCATCCCCGACTAGTAACAGTTCCATGGCGTTGATGAGCGGGGAAAGGGTCGAGTTAGCATCAGGCACAAGAGAAAATGTAGTATTCGAAGAAACAGTAATGTTACTGGAATACAACTCTGTAAAATTTCCATAAGGAGGCGAAACCGATGGAGAGTAAGGTTGGTTGTCCTTATAAACCTTAAACGACCTCTTTTCATTTGTTCCCAACTCATTGACTTCAGAAAAGTAAAAGTTTATGTAGATAGGAACCTCAGCTTGAGGAAATCTTATATTCAAATCGATAGTCGAAGGTGAACCAGTTGTGGTAATTGCATTCCTCAGCACTGCAGGTGGAGGGTTATCGGCGAAACCTGACACGTCAAGAATTGCATCGCCCGTCACTTCAGTTAATCCATTTCCGGCTCTGGCCGGAATCCATATTCTGTCATAAGGATCATCTGAGTACCTTCCATCACAGAAAATAGCAGGAATTTTAATCCCGTTGAAGATAATAATATAAAAATAGCCTGACCTGACAGTTTAAACATTCAGATCAAGTGGCTTCAACATGGTATTAGAGCAAGCAAAAAGTTCCTGAGGAGATATCAAGAAAATTGTAACCTTAATTGATTAATGACTGAAGTTCATAAAACGGTACCTGATAGTGGCATTTGCACCATAAGCCACCCTTCTAACCAAAAATAGAGGATAATTTTCATCAATATTGCTATACATATATGATTCCAATTCGCGAACTTCAAGAGCCGATATAAATGGAAACTGATTCGGCTGCGTTTGGGCCAAACATACGCTAATATAATCCTGCTTAGTAACGTATATGGTCTCATAATAAAAATATTCAGTAGAGGAAGTGCTAACGGTCACCCAGTGATTCCCATCAAACTGAAGATCGAACATAGGAGGAGAAGATTTCTGGTCGTAATTTCCATAATAAAAGCTAGCACGTACAAGGACACGCGTCCCCTTAGCACCTTGAATCGAGTAACAATTTTTCTTTCGATCTTTGAAAACCCTTAAGGTGTCCATGACTTGAGATTTAGAGTTAGAACGTTGTACTATCTGGTTTTCGCCATTGTTGGTGTATATATGTGAATCATCGGTTGTCCAAAATATATCATTCTCATCGGTGTAATCGCCAGACGAACCACAATCGATGCTAACTGAAACTGCAAGAAAAACCATGAAAATGTCGTGTTGATGAGTCATGAAAATCATTAAAGACAAACAATACAAAAGACATTATAGGATTAAGGTTTCTTACCATCAGCAGACACTGATAAGAAAATGCAAAGATTAATTGTTAGAACAAGTAGGATTAGAAAAGAAGCCATGTAGAATTAGAAAGTTGAGAAACGAAGTTTAGGACTTTGTAATTTATAGTAATCTAGTACCAATATATTGGTTGATTCTGATCATGGAGACTTTTTTTATTCATCTCCTGTTGATGTCAATGCCAGAATGTAAGTGACAAGACATGTGATTTCCCCGTATTTAATTGTGCTACTTTTTTCTTTTAGTAATTGTCTCAAGTTTTCAAAATCAAGGACTTTTTTTCTTGTAGTAATTTTCACACAATAGTAACACTGGCAAACTAGTATATTTCGGTGAAAAGTAATACCTTTGCATATTTCTATCAAGTCTTGAAATAAAAAAGAATTCCCAATCTGAAGCGAGTATTGATTTTTATGTGACAATTAAAGTGATCCAATGTGTCTTCAAAAGCCACGGAGAATAAGTTCCATTGTTCGTACGAAACTTACAAATGTACAAATTAAAAACGAAATCTAAACAAGAGAAACATGTTCTCTCTTGTGAATAACTTGAAAAAGGAGACAATTTAACATGGATGGTTGAGATTATGGAAGATACACAATTGCATAGAACAAACAAGTTTTTGTAATAATTGGCCCAAAATATTCTTGTCAATATTTTCCATGCAGTCAACTTAGTATCTTTAATTTGACAAAATATGAGGAGAAAAAGTCAAAAATAACAAGAAGAACAAGTCAAAAAATCGAAAGGATATGATTGGTGATAAACAATACGAGTTGACTTCTAATGGTGTGTAGAATAAGTCAACGATAATTAGGACGGGCAAATTACTAATAATTAGCAGAGCAAGCATGATACCATTAGAGAAGATACTATTATTATTTTATCTATTTTTTACATACATGTTACCTTTGAGTCATTTTCATCGTGTATATATACCACATATAAGTAACTTCCTTCCTAGTGTTGTATACTGAAGTTCTATCAATAGGTAAATTCAAGATTAAAATCGAGGGTTAAAAACGTAATATTTTAATATTTTCTAATTATGTAAACACATATTATTTGTTAAAAAAATAAATAAATACGTATGTACGAGAGCATTGTTTGGCATCTTTTGATATGTAACACTTCTATTTAATATACATTTTATTGAGAAAGAAATTCATGCGTATACAAATGTATGCTATATACCATATACAATTTAATTACCTTACCAATCAAGCCAGAGAAAAAATGTACAAGTTGCTATATTATTATTATAATTACTAGTGTAACACCTGTGCGTTGCACGGGTAGAGGCATTGTTAAAACACGGTTAGATTCGATCGTAAAGAATGAAGCATGCAAATATTGCTACGCTTCATTGAACAAAAAGTAAAAAAGTACATTAAAAAAACTTTGTAACATTTATATCAACTATATTTGGCAAACCAAATTATGAAAAATTTTGACATGAATAATAATATAAGACCCATTTTCATTTGTTTGTAAAAGTAAGAGAACAGCATACACACAGTATTTAAATTGAGTAAAATACCAATTGAAAAAAAAATTTGAGGACGCAATATAAGTCCCCACGTTGGTAAAGTATTATTCATCGTACAACATTAAAAACGAAATGAATACACCCAATTATTAATAATAATAATAATATTATTATTAATTAAAATAATAATAATTACAAAACCGTTAATTTTAAAAAATATTAATTATATCGCAAAACGAAATTTTAAAAAAGCGTTAAAATATTAATAATAGCGGTGATGCAGACGAAATTTTAAAAAGAAAAAGAACGAAATGGGCTAAAATGATTTAAACTTACAAAATTGTTAACATTTATATCACTCACGTGGTGTATCGCGATTAAAAACGTGAGAGAAATGATAACATACTATACATATGGCACCACCTGACATACGCCCATGTGGCATATATTTAGAAACACACCATGTGGGCAAATGTATCTAACTATACAGAATCACTCCAATTGGGTAAAATAACACTCCAAGAACATGTAAGTTTGGATGGCCATAGTTAAATATTGGATAGATCACGTCTAGTAACGCTCATTGAATCACAAATGATTTTTTTTTTTTCAAATAGAACGACAAAGTAAAATTTTTAAGGTCACATTATTCAAGAGAACCAAGACTGGGATTTGTTGACTACAATATTTTACACTTAAAATCTTGAATTCCTTTTTCCATTATGACATTACGTGCGTTGGCAATATTTGGCTAAATCAATTTTAACAGTCATATTAGTCAATGCCCTCTGAAATATATATATATATATATATATATATAGTTGAAGATAGTTAAGTGATTTGAGCTAACATGGCAGCAGAATGTGGATTAATTAATTTTAAAAAGTCATTAATTAGCTCAAAAGATAAAATGAAACTCAAAGCAAATTAGTAATTCCATTCCAAAACAAATGTACTCCAACCATTCGAAAATGAATCCCTAACTGATCAAAAATATGAATCCTTTGTAAAGAATAAATCAAAAATAGAATTAAATCAAGTTGATCATTTTCATTAAAGATGGACCAAATCAAATTGAACATTGTGCACATAAATTGAAAAATAAACCATATTAACTTCATACAAATGCTACTACACAACAAATAATAACCAACATGGAAGTAAAAAAATAATCAAGTATATAATATGAATTAAACTTGATTAATGGGACAAACATATAGAAACTACAATATCAATTTAAACTATATTATATAAAAATTTGAACTGTAGAAATAAAAATAATTTTTTATAATAAAATGAACACATATATAAACCAATTAAGACATGAGTAATCATACAAATTACCTTGACACAAATGCTACTAAACAGATAATTAACAACACGACATAAGAGAGTTAATTTAGAGTAAAATTAGGGAAAGGAAGAAAATGGAGACTGAATAATAATCAGCTTCCTGTATTTTTTTGGTTTAACTTATAAACATATTAGATTTTGGCTTGCTTGAGAATTGAGACACGAGTGACAAAATAAACCCTGACTGAGCAAAGAATTAATTAATAATCATATATATATACACACACACACACTAGTGATAGCACGTGCCTTGCACGTGCCGTACCAATAACATCTTATTCTTTAGTTTGAAATTTTCTTAACTTTCTCATTAATATATAGATATAATAAGTAAATTTCACGCTAGGATTTTACTTTTCTTATACAAGTATAGGTAAATAAACACCATTTGAAAACTTAAAATGTATTCCCTCATAAGTCTCAACAATTTGTCCCCACTCTCCCATTTAGCAAGTTTTAATTACACAAGATCTTGAGGCAAGGTGGTTTTCATTTTCATTTGATCACAAGCCAACCAGCAAACTAAGAAGAAACTAAAAATTACGTGACACCACTTCGAAAAAGTAGGCTTAAGAAATAAAAGCTTGTTCAATCAGACATTCTAGCAAATTCGAACTAATTTTAACCTTCAACACTAGAAATGACATTACCGTTGCTATCAATCAAAAGAAGCATATATGGTTAGATGTAACAAAGATACATAAAACTTAGCAAGGAAGGCACAAGTTCTAGTCACTTTATAGGATATCTGTCTAAAGGATATTTTGGGACCTAACTGTCAGCCTCCAATACAAAAAGTCTAATTTTATTTTTTTCAGAAATTGTAGCTTGTGTGCCCATCAAATCATATGAGCTGATAATAAACATGTTTAAAGCAGGGGAAAAAAAGAGCACAACAAGGCAATAGCATCTGTGAGGCGAATAATGATTCAGGAATTTACCACACTGAAACAAAAATGAATAATATCGAGAATTTCATGATAGTTGTGTTACATATCAAGAACTGTATCCATTCGCTATTGTTAAGAGTTAAGAATGATATGAAACATCATTAATACAACTATATAGCTTCTGATCAAAAAGCTATATATAAATAATCCAACCAAACTTCAAGATTTCAAAGAGCATATGCAATTTCACAACACAACAACAAAATTAACCTTGAAGCAAAATCACAAAGTGAATACAACTGCAAATGTTG